>MU728063.1:19595-41289 GCA_026770625.1 Nicotiana glauca | reverse complement strand
TCAAATAGCTTAATGATCTCGGAATTAAAACTTTTCAACATATAATAACTTGGCATAATCGTATTTTTGGTTTGTGATTGTGTGACGACCCGACTCGCCGTCTCATGAGAACTGCTCCGTTTCCCCCATTTCCTGCTTCATTATCAGTATTTGGTGTGTTAGAGTTGATTTGGATTGATTTTGGTAGGAAATAAGACACTTAGTCTCTTTAAGGAAGTCTTATTTTGAAAAAGTCAACCGGATGTTGACTTATGAGTTAGAAGGTTCGGATGTAATTTTCGGTGATTCGGTTAGCTTCGGAAAGTGATTCGTGACTTAGGAGTGTGATCGGAAGTGATTTTGGAGGTCCGATGTGGAATTAGGCTCGAATTGGCGAAGTTAGCATTTTGGCGATATCCGGTTGATAGGTGAGATTTTGATCCAAGGGTCGGAATGGAATTCCGAGAGTTGCATTAGCTTCGTTAGGTGATTTGGGATGTGTGTGCAAAATTTCAGATAATTCGGAGGTGATTTGGTTAGATTTTTGATCGAATGCGTGTTTTGGAAGTTTTAGAAGAACTTAGGCTTGAATTCGATGAAAAATGAGGATTTTCTTGTTGTTGGATGTGTTTTTAGGATCGAAAAAATTTTGAATAACATTGTAGGATACATTGGTACTTTTGGTTGAGGTCTCAGGGGCCTCGAGGTGAGTTTGGATGTTTAAACGGAGAGTTTTCGAATTTTTGCAAGGTAAAGGCCTGCTGGTATCTGGTATCTTCGCACCTGCGGTTATGGGACCGCAGGTGCAGTCACACAGAAGTGAAGGGAGGACCGCAAAAGCGATATTTGTCCTGGGTGTTGTTTCCGCAGAAGTGGTTGGGGAAGCCGCATTTGCAAAGTCGCAGATGCGGGAATGAGGTCGCAGAAGCGGGCCTTGGGACTTTGGGAATTTCCGCCGAAGCGGAAGAAGGCCGCAGAAGCGGAAGTCGCAGAAGCGACAATTGGACCGCGAAAGTGAGATGACTGGACAGATTCATTAATTAGTCTTCTTCGCGAATTTTTGAAAGAGCAACATATTTCACTTCGGACTTGGAAAGTTTTTGGGCAATTTTGAAGAGGGTTTCGAGGGCTTTGATCAGGTATAAATTCTTGGACTTAGAACATGATTTTATGGAAATACATGGTTTAGAACTGAAAACTCAAGGAATTAAAGGTCAAAAATGGTGGTTTAGGGCTTGAACCTAAGAGAGCTTAAATTAGGAATTTGAGGGGTCAAATGAACTCTGATTCTTGTGATTTTGATATGTATAGACATGTGACGAGATAAGGAATCCATTGTTGTGAAAGTTTCTAAGTTTCGAGAACTAGGCCCGGGGCTCGGGTTTTGCTAATTTTGTGATTTTTGATGTTTTTTGATTCTTTTCGATTGGGTTATGTTCCCTTAGCCTATTGCGACGTATTCGTTGTGGTTTTGATCAGATTCGATACGCGAGGAGGCCGATTTGAGGAGCAAAGGCATCGCGAGCTAGATATTTCACTAGTTCGGTGTGAGTAATGATTGCAAATGGTATCCTGAGGGTTTGAAACCCCGCATTTGCACACCGTAGTGCTATATTGAGGTGACTTGCACGCCGAATAGCTAGCGTGGGGTAGAGCACCATTAGGGATTGTGACTTGGTCCGTCTCGATTGTTGATTTTATCGCATATTTGATTGAAACTTGTTTGATATTATTATGATTTGGGCTGATTGTCATGTTTGGGCTTCGTGCTAATTATTTGAACCCTTAGGGGATTGTTATCACTGTTTTCCTTACTATTTGACATACTACTTGAACTCGGTCCTGTTGATTATACTGTTTTACAAACTCAGCCGTTTTTAATTGAACTTTGAGACTTTACTGATATTTCACTGCTGTCTGGGCTGAGAACTATTATTTTATTGATTCCCGAAGGGCTTATGATATTTCTGGACTGAGTGAGGCTTTCAGGCCTCGAGTGTATTCTGAGGAGGCTTTCAGTCCTCGAGTGCATTCTGAGGAGGCTTTCAGGCCTCGAGTGTATTGTGAGGAGGCTGTCAGGCCTTGAGTGTTATGTGAGGAGGCTTTTAGGCCTCGAGTGTGATGTGAGAAGGCTTTCAGGTCTCGAGTGTGATGTGAGAAGGCTTTTTGGCCTTGTTTATATTCCACGAGGTGGCTTGATATTGCGCTTGGGCCGTAAGGGGCCCCTCCCGGAGTCTGTACACCCCCAGTAAGCGCGGGTACCCATCTAGAGCGGACAAATTTTAGACAGTGGTAACAATGGCACTGTTATACGTGTTTTGGTCAGGTAACAATGACTGACCAATCAGGTAACAATGACTGACCAGTGGTAACAATGTCAATGTAACACGCGTTTTGGTCAGGTAACAATGACTGACCGGTCAGGTAATAATGACTGACCAGGAACATAAACCATGCCCGAGGGGTCGCAACTGTTTTTGAGATATTGCCCGAGGGGCAAACTTTGATGTGCTCACCTTGTATATTTACTTGTCTTTTTACCTGTTATACTGTGGTATTTGTGCCCGAGGGGCGGATTTTCTGTGTTTATCAACATTAACTGTTTTGAAATCGTTTTCATAATTATTGAAAAGATCATTTTCAAAAGAGATTTGAAGTGAGCCAAGGTATTTCTAAAGATTTCACAGATTTCACTGTTTTCTCATAAAAATTGTACCCGGCTTCTATACAGCATGTTGGTTGTTTTACGTGATTTCGTGCTATTTTGTTATTATTTACTTTTATTACTCACTAAGTTGGAGTACTCACTTTACTCCCTGCACCTCGCATGTAGTTGCAGATATTTATTCACCCGGTAGTAGATATTGGCATGCATGGAAGGAGAGTTGTAGAGGTTTTAGCGAGGTGACTGCCAGCGTTCGCAGCACCCCTGTCTTTCTATGTTATGCACTATTTCTGTTAAGCATATTTCTAGACTTGTAAGGTAGAATTATATTCTTATAGATGCTCGTGACTTGTGACACCCCGGTTTGGGCTGTGTTTGGTTGTACTTCCGCTAAGTAATATTATTGAATCATCTTTAAAAATTATTTATTCATGCATATCTATTTTTGAAAGAGGCAAATAGGGTTGGTTGGCTGGCCTTGTCTTCACGAGAGGTGCCATCACGACCGGAGCGGGGTTTGGGTCGTGACAACTTGCAATAATTATAAATAAAATATTACATGTAACAACGAACAAAGTATGCAGGAAATCAAAATAAAGTGATTTGACAATTGAGCTAATTTAAGGCACGAAGAATTGAAAGGAAAAACAATTGAAAAGGCAAGAAAAGAAGAATAATAAAAAAGATCATACAAGGAAAAATAATACTACTTGGTCGAAAAGAAATAAGAAATGATGTGGACAGAGAGAGCAACTTGCGTTGCTATTTATTTATTTGGTTTTTTTCCTCTTTCTGTTTGTAGTTTCCTTACTTTTTAATTTTTCCTGATGTTTTCTTTTCACTTTATTATTTCATTTGTTTGACTAGAAGAAAATTCTATAATTTAAAAAGTTTTACTATCTAATAAACAAAACTATCATGTGCTTATAAACATGTATCTCTAATATATAATTTGATTAAGAGAATCATGCATACACAGAATACACGTAATTTATGTGTGTATATATACATGTGTGTGAAAAGTTTTCCAACTATCTCTTTTTCCTTTTCCTTTAATTAAAAAGATTGATAAAATGAGGTTCATCTAAGCTCTTATTCTAACAGAAAAATCATGTTTGTGATTTCAACTATATATAAATTAATTTCATATACACATACAAGATAAGTATTGATTTTTCTATCGCGACTGAAATATAAAAATATTTTTTTCTAAACTAATTGTCTTTGATAATCGCACGAAGAGGGAACAAGTTTACTAGTTTAAGATAATAACACCATTAAAAACCACCATGTATCACTTTACTTTTTCAATGCTTTTTCAGCGGCCCTTTTTCATTTGCAGAACCCTTTCCATATTTGAACTGTAATCACCCATTTGCTTCTTAAGCATGGGATACCTGTTTTGATGGTTTGTCTTATTTTCCTCTGGAGGTCGTTTCATAATGGCAGACATATAATCACATTTCAACTGATTAGAGGAGATAATGGTGAAGGAATTTCTTTTGTGAATTATTCATAGTGATATACTTGCATTCCTCAATAAGGACCAAAGTTATGTAGAAAGATGTTAACGCATGGAATACGAAAAGCCATAGACGGTAACTAACATTAACATTAGAAATAACAGTGAAAGTTTTTTTGGTGAAAGAGAGAGTCTTATTAATCACCATAACCAATAGCCAATGTACATTTTGTTCTCCTCCTGCTATTCTTCACCTCTGTTTCTAATCTATTCTATTACATCAATATAGTGCAGCTATTTCTAGTCTATTTACATTAGGTTTTGTATCCATAGTTTTTGCCTTTGTGTTGTTGATTTCTTCTCTAACATTTTCTGCATTACCATCCTGCATTCCTCTCGCACGATCCTTACTAGCTTCTGTGTTCTTTGGACTTTGAAATTCCACAATGCATCATTCCTTACTTTTCATATGTGGTACATAGTAGCTGTCAGAATAGTACTGATGATTGAGCTGCATGCTTTTCCTCTTGATTTCCTTGTCATTCTTCTCCAAAGTCCTTTTAAGTCGTATTGTTGTACTCCAATTCGTAACCACTTCAGAATCTCCATCAGGCTAGTCTTTGAGTAGTCACACTCAAATAAGATATGTTCAACTGTTTCTGCTCCCACCCCACATGTAACACATTGTACTTCTTTGCATATCCCCAACTTGGCCAGTCTTTCTCTTGTCTGAAGCCTTCTGTGCATAGCTAACCAACAAATGAAGCTATGCTTTCGGATGTTGTTGCTGCTCCACACCCATCTACTACTCACCCATCTTTCTCTTTTCCCTTGCTTCCAGTTATAGCCTCTTTTTACTGTGTATTTCCCTTTGTTTGTCAACCAATCTTGTTGGACATAACCTGCAGCAAATTGAGATAGTGTAGATTTTCCTCCGGTACCAGCTACAGTCCTGTGGAAGTTTGTATATCCACCAGTCCTTCTTCTTCAAGTATATATGATCCACCCATTGCACCCACAAGTTATCAACTTTTTTTTTTTCCTATATTCCTTACATATTTGACTATATCAGTGAAAGTTAACATGATAAATGCACTATAAACAGGCAGTTACATTTTTATTTTTGAGCAGTTACATATTTTCTCTAAGGAGGTGACTTTTGGCAAGCTATTATTGAGCTAATTTACATAAATAAAAATAAGAGGAAAATGCAAAAAAGGAGGAAAAAGATATACTTAGCCAAAGAGAGGTGCCGAGTCATCATGATCTTAAAAAATTTCGTCTATATAACTTTTCATATTTTGTTTCTTTCTTAATTATTTTTTTTATTTTTTATTACACTTAACTATGTTATTATTCTAATTTTTCCACAAAATTAAACCTCGTAATTTTTAAAAAAAATAAGTCATCCACAAACTTAACTTATAATGAGTGATGTCATTAAAGTTGAACTTTATTATTAGATCAGGTTATATGCAAACTTAACTATGTTAAAATAATAAATTACTTTTTTAATATTTAAATAATATTCTCATTTTCCAACCTTTATTTTTGTGATTCCATGTAGTCGCTCATATTTTTTATTTTATTTTCTTCATTTAGCATAATTGTTCTATTATTCTAGTTTTGAAAATACTCCTCCTAATATTAAAAATAATGAATCATTAATAAACATAGCATATAATGAGTGATTCCATTAATGTAGAATCATGTTGAACGAGGTTATAGACTTATGTTTTCATTTTCTTTCGAATTATATTTACTTAGTTGAAACTTATTTTATGTTATGTGTTTAATTTTACATAAGAGTATTATGTTAATTTTTTTTATTTATTTTGAAGTTATGTTATATTTTAACTTAAATTTTATTTGCTTTAGTAATATTCACTTATTAATTCAGATTGCATGCCATTCTTTTCGGTTAGAATTGATAAATTATTTTTTCGTAAAATATCAGCAACGTTACGATATTATATTTACAAATATTAATTATTTTATCAATCATGTAGTCCATGACATTCTTATAAAATATGTACTTTTAAATTTTATAATTGATTAAAATAAAATATTATTAATTTTAAAAATATATATGAATTATTTTTAAAATATTAGTTATAAATATGTGATTGTCATTAATATATTTTCAAGAAATAATATTTATCTTAAATGTCAAATTTAATATTATTTATAAATGCATATTTTTTTTAAATATAGCTTTCAATTTTTGATAATTAGCTGTCACGACCCAGATTTTCTATCCTCGGGAGTCGTGATGACGCCTACTAATAGGAGCTAGGCAAGTCAATTATCAATTACCTCTTTTAACGGACATCGACAATATTAGAAACAACGAAGCATTTAATAATAAAGAGGAAGTCTCAAATATAATTAACTGAAAGAAATGCAGAAGTTTTTCAAAATACTCTACCCAAGACTGGTGTCACAATACTCACGAACGTCTAGAGAATACTAAATACAAGGTTCGAATGAAGCATAAAACTGTTTGTTTCGGTACAAAGACAACAAACTAAAATAGAGATAGAGAGACTCCGGGCCTGCGGACGTCAACAAGGCTACCTCGGGGTCTCTAGACTGAAGTCAACTCCCGAATCCTCTACTGCTGTCCAAAAGCTGCTACTCCGACACTGTGATCTGTGCAAAAAGATGCACAGAGTGTAGCATCAGCACAACCGACCCCATGTGTTGGTAAGTGCCTAGCCTAACCTCGGCGAAGTAGTGATGAGGCTAGACTAGACTACCAGATAAACCTGTGCAATTATGAAATATATTGCAGAAAATAAACAGGAAATAAGCAATTTATAAAAGGAGGGGGAAATAAGTTGTGGGGAGGCAACAGATAAAACAAGAAGTCTAAACTTAAGGATAGAACAGCCAACCGAAACTTAAATCCGGAATAAACACAGTTAAGCTATAATTTGTTGCGGCACGCAACCCGATCCGATCACATAGCAATACTGCATGCCACCCGATTCTCAACCATCACTGTTGCGGCGTGCAACCCGACCCATAAGTATATAGTGTTGTTGCGGCGTGCAACCCGATCCACAATTATCAATGTTGCGGCATGCAGCACGATCCACAATTATCACTGTTGCGGCGTGCAACCCGATCCATATATAATAACAAGCCTTATCTAGTCAACAGCCACAATTACGGGGTAAGGGAGTAACAACTAGTGATAGAAATCCCGGCAAGGGAATATAACAACACAACTAAATCCCGACAAGAGAAAGAAAAATCAATAAAACTAATAACATGTCCCGGCAAGTGAGTAACCATCAACTCTTTCTCTTTCTTACACTTCTCACTTATAATTCACTTTCATTCGAGCCATCGCCCTAAAGAGACATTTCATATCATATACCGGCTTAATTCGTAACATAACTCAAGCCAACGCCCTACGGAGTTTAGTAACCATAATCTCTGTTTCATGCTCTTTACAGTATATAGAACTTATCAAATAAGCATGGACGAATCACAATAAATTCAGGATAATCTCAATATAAGGACACACGGTCATGCTAGATACCAGTGTATAGATACTCGTCACCATGCCTATACAGCGTACTCGACAATTAACAATTAGCATATAAGACTCTACTCATATTCCCTCAAGCCAAAGTTAGACCAGATGCTTACCTCAACTTCCACGACTAAATCAATCCACATGACCGGTTTCCCTTTTGAATTCGGCTCCAACTCAATCAAATCCATGAAATAATGACTTTATAGTATTAATAATAGCTAAACAAATCAAACCCAATGCCTAAATATAGATTCCCAACCTTTTTTTAAAAAAATTTCAAAATCGACCCTGGGCCTGCTTGGTCAAAACACGAGGTTCGGACCAATTCCATATCACCCATTCCCCCACGAGCCCGAATATACAATTTGTTTTCAAATTCGACCCCTAAACGAGGTCTAAATCAAAGAAAATCGAAAAGCCCTAACTCTACCCATTTTCCCCAATTTCAACCCTAGATTACATGTTTTAGGCCTAGGATTTCAATGGATGATGATAGAAAATGAAAAAAACGAGTTAGATAATACTTACCCAAGAAGATTTGGTGAAGAATCGCTCTACAAGTCACCTAGGGGCTATGGAGAAGAAGAGCTCGTGTGAAATTTGGAATAATCCCGTCACAGTTCTATTTTTAGGCTTTTAAAATAACTGGGCAAAAATGCCCTATGCGATCGCGGAAGAAGGATTGCGATCGCATAGGGTAAGGCTGGCTGGCACTGTGATCGCGGGCTGGTGAATGCGATCGCATAGAAGGCTAAGATGGAGGCTGGGTTTTTGTACATTGCGATTGCAGAGGGAAGGGTGAGATCGCATAGAAGGAGTTGGCTGAGGTACGCGATCGCAGAGTCTACTATGCGATCGCATAGAACAAAACTGGGCAGCTCAAGATTTACACTATGAGATTGCGGAAGCTCCTATGCGATCGCATAGAACAGCATACCAGATATCAGAACTGAACATTTCTGCAACTTTTTCCTAAGTTCAAAACACTTCGAACCACCTCCGAATCACTCCCGAGCCCTCGGGGCTCCTAACCAATCGCATACACTAACTCAACAACATCCCACGAACCTGACGGTGTGATCAAATCGCCAGAATAACATCATAAACGAGGAATCAAACCTCAAAATCATCACTTTTTCATCAAACTTCTTAAACTTTCACTTTTAGAAATTTAGGTCCGAAATACGTCAAATGACGTTCGATTTCAACCAAATTTCACAAAAAGCGCTTAAGCCATATATAAGACTTGTACCGGGCATCGGAACCAAAATACGAGCCCGATACTACAGTCTTCTAATCCATTTTCATTTCAAATTTCCATATAAATTTCAGAAAAATAATTTCTTTTAAAAATTTATTTCTCGGGATCGGGACCTCGGGTTTCGATTCCGGGCATACGCTCCAGTCCCATATTTTTCTACGGACCCTCTGGGACCGTCCAATCATGGGTCCGGGTCCGTTTACCCAAAATGTTGACCAAAGTCAACTTTAATCATATTAATATCAAAATTCATCAATATTTACACAGAATTCATATTTATGTTTTCTGGCTACGCGCTCGGACATCGCACGCAAATTGAAGCAAGTAAAAATGAGGTTTTCAAGGCCTCGAAAGCACGGAATAAAAGAGAGATGTGATGACCCGACCCGTTGTCTCATGAGTTACCGCTCCGTTTTCCCTATTTTATTCTTCTTCATATTTCATTATCAGTACTTGGTGTGTTATAGTTGATTTGGATTGGTTCTGGTAGAAAATGAGACACTTAGTCTCTTTTAAGAAGGCTTGAGTTGGAAAAGTCAATCGGACATTGACTTATGAGTTAGAAGGCTCGTATGTGATTTTCAGTGATTCGGTTAGCTTCGGGAAGTGATTTGTGACTTTGGAGTGTGATCGGAATTGATTCTGGAGGCTCGGTGTAGAATTAGGCTTGAATTGGCGAAGTTAGCATTTTGGCGATATCCGGTTGATAGGTGAGATTTTGACCCGAGGGTCGGAATAGAATTCTGAGAGTTGCAGTAGCTTCGTTAGGTGATTTGGATTATGTGTGTAAATTTTCATATGATTCGGAGGCGATTTGGTTGGGTTTTTGATCGAATGCGAGTTTTGAAAGTTTTTAAGAAGCATAGGCTTGAATCCGATGTGATATAATGGTTTTAGCATTGTTTGATGTGTTTTGATGATTGGAACAAGTTTGAATGATGTTTTAGGATGTGTTGGTGCCTTTGATTGAGGTCCCGGGGGCCTCGGGGTAATTTCGGATGGCTAACGGGATGAAATTTGAGTTGAGGAATTGCAGGTTTTTAGCTGGTATCTGATATTTTCGCTTCTGCGGAAATGGACCGCAGAAGCGGTTCTGCAGAAGCGTATGGAGGGTTGCAAAAGCGGTCTATGGCTTAGTAGGGTAGTTTCGCAGAAGCGAAATATTTTTTCGCACAAGCGAGTCCGCAGAAGCGGATAGTCAATCGCAAAAGTGATTTTTGGACTGGAGATGAGGTTCCTGAGAAGCGGAAAGTATGTCGCAGAAGCAGCCTTGGATTTTTAAATGAAATTCCGCAGAAGCAGAAGCGGAAACCCCTGGTGCCAGAAGGGTTTTTATATTCATTTTGTTCCACGAAGCTTATGTTATTTCCACCATTTTTGAGCAACCTTGAGAGCTCTTGGACAGAAATTGAAGGGGATTTCAACTAGGTGTGATTGGAGGTGAGTTCCTTGACCTAAATACATGATTTAATGGTAGAATAAACATAGAAATTTGTGGAAATTCATCAAAATAGGGTGAAGTTAGGGCTTGGAAATTTGGTATTTCAAAGTGAAATTTGAGGGGACAAATGGACTCCGATTTTGGTAATCTTGATATGTATAGACTCGTGGCGAGATAAGGAATCCGGTGATGTTAATTTTTTGATTTTTCGAGAAGTGGGCCCGGGGCTCGGGTTTTGCTAATTTTGAGATTTTTGCTATTTTTCGAGTGTTTTCGATTGGGTATTGTCCCATTGGCATACTTTGATGTATTCGCTCTGATGTTGGATAGATTCGACGCGCGTGGAGGCCGGTTTGAGGGGAAAAGGCGTCGCGAGCTAGAGATTTCACCGGTTCGAAGTAAGTAATGATTGTAAATGATATCTGATGGTTTGAAACCCCCGATCGCACATCGTAGTGCGATATTGAGGTGACTTGCACGCCGGATAGTGGGCATGGGGTGGAGCACCATTGGGGATTGTGACTTGGTCCATCCCGATTGATGAAGTTACTGTGTATTTGACTGAGATTTACTTGTTAACATCGTGATTTGGGCTGATTGCCATATTTGGGCTTCACGCCAACTATTTGAATCCTTCGGGGATTTTATCACTATTTTTCCTCACTATTTGAAATATTATTTGAACTCGGTCTATTTGAATTACACTGCTTCATGAACTCAGCTATATTTTTACTCAACCTTGAGTTTTAACTGATATCTGAACAAGTGTTTGAGCTGAGCATTATTGTTTTACTAATGCCCGAGGGGCTTATGATTATTTTTGGATTGATTGAGGCCGAGGGCCATATGTGAGGATATGTTGAGGGGTGTGAGGAGGCTTCCAGGCCTCGAGTGATATGTGAGGAGGCTTCCAGGCCTCGAGCGATATGTGAGGAGGCTTTCAGACCTCGAGAGTATTGTGAGAAGGCTTTCAGGCCTCATGTTGATATGTACATGCTTTCAGGCCTTATGATGATATAGCGCTTGGGCTGTAGGAGTCCCTATAGAGTCTGTACCCCCACAGTGAGCGCAGGTACCCATCTAGAGCGGAAAAATTTTAGACAGTGGTAACAATGGCACTATTATACACGTTTTGGTCAGGTAACAATGACTGACTGGTGGTAACAATGGCAGTGTAATACGCATTTTGGTCAGATAACAATGAATGACCGGTCAGGTAACAATGACTGACCTGGAACATAAACCATGCCCGAGGGGCCGAAACTATTTTTTTTTGAGATATTGCCCGAGGGGCGAACTTTGATGAGCTCATCTTGTATATTTACTTGTCTTTTTACCTGTTATACTGTGGTATTAATGCCCGAGGGGCATATTTTCTGTGCTTATCAGCACTAACTATTTTGAAATAATTTTCGTAATTATTGAAAAGATAATTTTCAAAATAGATTTGAACTGAGCCAAGGTATTTCTAAAGATTTCACAGATTTCACTATTTTCTCAGAAAAGTTGTACTCGGCTTCTATACAATATGTTGGTTGCCTTACGTGATTTCTTGCTGCTCAGTTATTATTTACTCTTATTACTCACTGAGTTGGAGTACTCACTTTACTCCCTGCATCTCGCGTGCAGTTGTAGGTAATTATTCACCCGGTAGCGGGCAATGGCTGCGTGGAGGCAGAGTTGTAGAGGTTTTAGCGAGGTGACTGCCAGCCTTTGCTGCACCCCTATCTTTCTATGTTATTCACTATTACTGTTCAGCGTATTTCTAGACTTGTAAGGTGGAATTATATTCTTATAGATGCTCGTGACTTGTGACACCCCGGTTTGGGCTGTGTTTGGTTGTACTTCCGCTAAGTAATATTATTGAATCATCTTTAAAGTTATTTATTCATGTTTATCTAAAAAAATTTGAAAGAGGCAAATAAGGTTGGTTGGCTGGCCTTGTCTTCACGAGAGGTGCCATCACGACCGGAGCGGGGTTTGGGTCGTGACAAGAAAATAGGTGATGAACCTTTGGGTCGTCACATTCTTCACCTCTAAAACAACTGTTCGTCCTCGAATGGACAAAAGAAAGATGTACCTGAGTCGGGAAATAGATGGGGATAATGGCTCCGCATATCAGACTCGGACTCCCAGGTCGATGCCTCAGGAGGCTAACCTCTCCACTGAACATGTACTGAAGGAAAACTCTTCGACCTCAACTGTCGAACCTGCCGGTCTAGAATAGCTACCGGCTCCTCCTCATAAGACAGATCCTTGTCCAACAGGAGAGTGCTAAAATCTAACACATGGGCTGGATCGCCGAGATACGTCCGAAGCATGGACACATGAAACACTGGATGCACGGCTAACAAGCTACGCAGAAAGGCAAGTCTATAAGCCACCTCTCCCATACGATCGAGAATCTCAAATGGACAGATGAACCTAGGGCTAAGCTTGCCCTTCTTCCCAAATCTCATCACGCCCTTCATAGGCGACACTCGGAGCAATACCCGCTCACCAACCATGAAAGCTACATCCCGAACCTTACGATCTGCATAACTCTTTTTCCGTATCTGAGCTGAACGAAGCCTGTCCTAAATGATCTTGACCTTATCCAAGGACTCTTGAACTAAATCTGTACCCAATAACCGAGTCTCTCCCGGCTCAAACCATCCCACTGGAGACCGATATCGTCTACCATACAACGCCTCATATGGAGCCATCTAAATGCTGGACTGGTAGCTGTTGTTGTAGGCGAACTCTGCTAAAGGCAAAAACTGGTCCCAAGAACCTCCAAAGTCAATGACACAAGCTCAGAGCATATCCTCCAATATCATGAATAGTCCGCTCGGACTGTCCGTCCGTCTGAGGATGGAATGCTGTGCTCAACTCAACTTGGGTGCCCAACTCTCGCTGAACTGCTCTCCAAAAGTGTAAGGTAAACTGCGTACCCCGATCCGAAATGATAGATACCGGCACCCCATGAAGGCAAACAATCTCTCTGATGTGGATCTCAACTAACCTCTCCGATGAATAAGTGGCTGCAACAGGAATAAAATGCGCTGACTTGGTCAGCCTATCAACAATGACCCAAATCGCATCAAACTTCTTCCGGGTCAACGGGAGTCTAGTAACAAAATCCATCGGGAAGCTCAATCCTCTGAAACAGTCCACCAGGCCTCTGATGCTCATACTTAACCTGCTGACAGTTCAAACATCGAGCCACATATGCAACAATATCTTTCTTCATCCTACGCCACCAATAATGCAGCTGCAACTCCTAATACATATTCGCGGTGCCGGGTGAATAGAATATCGAGAACTATGGGCCTCCGTTAAGATCAACTCTCGAATCCCATCGACATTGGGCATACAAACTCGCCCCTGCAATCTCAAAACACCATCGCTATCTAATGTCACCTTCGTTGCACCTTCACGTTGCACCGTGTCTCTCAGGACACACAAATGGGGATCATCATACTGTCGATCACGGATATGCTCCAACAATGAAGAACGAGCAACCGTGCAGGCTATCACCCTGCTGGGCTCAGAAATATCCAACCTCACAAATCGATTGGCCAAGGCCTGAATATCCAAAGCAATCGGTCTCTGGCTGACCGGAATATAAGCAAGACTACCCATGCTGGTGGACTTCCTACTCAATGCATCGGCCACCACATTGGCTTTCCCCAGGTGATACAAAATAGTAACATCATAATCTTTCAATAACTCCAACAATCTCCTCTGCCTCAAATCCAACTCCTTTTGCTTGAACAAGTATTAAAGACTCTTGTGATCAGTGTACACCTCACATGTCACACCATATAGGTAATGCCTCCAAATCTTCAAAGCATGAACAATGGCTGCCAACTCTAGATCATGAATCGAATAATTCTTCTCGTGGATCTTCAATTGCCTCGAAGAATAGACAATGGCTCTGCCATCATGCATCAACACTACACCAAGCCCAATACGGGAAGCATCACAATAAACTGTATAAGGCCCTGAACCTATGGGCAAAACCAATACCGGTGTCGTAGTCAGAGCTGTCTTGAGCTTCTTAAAGCTCGCCTCACACTCATCTAACCATCTGAACTGGGCACCCTTCTAGTTCAATCTGGTCATCGGGGCTACAACAGATGAAAATCCCTCCACGAACCGACGGTAATAACCTGCTAACCCCAAGAAACTCCGAATCTCGGTAGCTGATGCTGGTCGAGGCCAGTTCTTGACAGCCTCAATCTTCTTCGGGTCAACCTAAATACCCTCTGCTGATACGACGTGACCCAGAAATGCAACCGAACTCAACCAAAACTCACACTTCGAGAACTTAGCATATAGCTGACTATCCTTCAGAGTCTGAAGAACCACTCTGAGGTGCTGCTCGTGCTCCTCTTGGCTGCGGGAGTACACCAGAATATCATCAATAAAGACAATCACGAACAAGTCCAAATAAGGCATGTACACTCGGTTCATCAACTCCATAAATGCTGCTGGGGCATTGGTCAACCCAAATGGCATGACCAAAAACTCATAATGCCCGTACCGAGTGCGGAATGCTCTCTTAGGAACATCAGACGCCCTAATCCTCAGCTGATTATAGCTAGATCTCAAATCTATCTTTGAAAACACTTTTGCACCCTGAAGCTGGTCGAACAAATCGTCAATCCTCGGCAGTGGATACTTGTTCTTTATCGTCACTTTATTCAATTGCTGGTAATCAATGCACATCCTCATCGAACCATCCTTTTTCTTCACAAATAACACCGGCGTACCCCAAGGAGAAACACTGGGTCTAATGAAACCCTTCTCCAGCAAATCCTACAACTGATCTTTTAACTCTTTCAACTCTGGCGGGGCCATGCGGTGTGGCAGAATGGAAATGGGCTAAGTGCCTAGAGCCAAATCAATACAAAAATCAATATCCCTGTCGGGCGGCATACCTGGCAGGTCTGAAGGAAAACCTCGGGGAACTCTCGAACAATAGGAACTGAATCAATAGAAGGGACCTCTGCGCTGGAATCGCGAACATACGCCAGATAAGCTTAACACCCCTTCTCGACCATACGTCGAGCCTTCACATATGAAATAACTCTGCGGGTGGTATGCCCCGGGGTCCCCCTCCACTCCAAATGGGGCAAATCTAGTAAAGCAAAGGTCACGGTCTTGGCATGACAATCCAAGATAGCATGATACGGGGACAACCAATCCATCCCTAATATAACGTCGAAATCCACCATGTCTAAGAGCAATAAATCAACACGGGTCTCAAGACCGTCAAACACTACCACACAGGAACGATAAACTCGGTCGACCACTAAAGAATCACCTAACGGTGTAGATGAATAAACAGTAATACCCAAACCATCACTAGGCATAACCAAGTAGGGTGCAAAATAGGATGACACATATGAATACGTAGACCCAGGGTCAAATAGCACTGAAGCATCCCTATCACAGACTAGAATAGTACCTGTAATGACTGCATCTGAAGACTCAGTCTCTGGCCTGACTGGAAGAGCATAACATCGGGGATGGGCGCCACCTCCCTGAACCATATCTCTGGGACGATCAGATGTTGGTTGGCCTCTACCTCTGGTGGTCCGAGCTCCACCTCTATGGTCTCTGCCTCCACCTCTATGGCCTCTACCCCCGCCTCTAGCTGGCTAGGCAGCCTGTGGATCAACTCATGCCTGTATCATAGGACGAGGACCCTGTTGCTGTCACTGAGCACCTCTCAACATCGGGCAAGCCCTCCTGATGTGACCATACTCACCACACTTATAGCACCCACCTGAATGCTACAGCTGAGAAGACTGTGACTGAACTTGTCGACCTGAATGTCCACCCCGAAAACTCTGAAGTGGTGGGGCACTGATGGGTGCTGATGGGGAACTATGAAGCTGCTGGTCAGAATAATGCGGCTGAGAACCACGACCCTCTGAAGTACCATGAGAAACCTGGAGAGCTATCTGGAAGGGCCTCTGAGGATGACCTCTATCATAAGAATCCCTACCTCCAGACGAGGTACCACTGAACCTACCTTCATGACGGGGCCTCTTATCTGACCCGTGACCACCTCCCCATGCAAGATCCATCTCAACTCTACGGGCCGCATTGGCCACCTCCTAAAAAGAAATCTTACTCCCGGCTCCCAGAGCCATCTGGAGACGGATCGGCTGAATCAATCCATCAATAAACCTCCGCACCCTCTCTCTTTCGGTGGGGAGTATAAAAATAGCATGGCGTAGTAGATCAATGAACTGGGTCTCATACTGAGTGACTGTTATAGAGCCCTGCTGGAGGCGCTCGAACTGCCTGCGAAGAGCCTTTCGCTGAGTAACTGGGAGAAACTTCTCCAAAAATAACTCTGCAAATTGGTCCCAAGTCAATGATGGCGACCCTGCTTGTCTGGATAAACAATAGTCCCTCCACCAAGTCTTGGCGGATCCTGCTAGTCGAAAAGTGGCGAAGTCAACCCCATTGGTCTCCACAATACCCATAGTCCGAAGAACCTCATGGAAGCTATATAAGAAATCATGGGGGTCCTCTGTAGAAGTACCGCTGAATGTGGTATTGAAGAGCTTGGTGAACCTATCAAGCCTCCACAAAGCATTTTCGGACATAGCCGCTCCATCGCCGGCCTGAGTCACAATACCCGGCTGAACTGCCACAGCTGGCTGAACCACTGGAACCTGAGCCTGGGGAGCTACCTGCTTTGGAGTACGCATAGCAGGAGTCTGAACTCCTCCTCCAGCCTAAGAAGTGGCTGGTGCTACTGGAAGTAAAACCACCCAAGAGATGCTCTCCACAAAGCCTACCAATCTTACAAAAGCGTCCTGAAGAACTTGGGTGGCTATGAACCCCTCTAGGACCTGAGCTGGACCCACCGGAGCTACTGGGGCTGGAACCTCCTCATCATAATCAACATGAGGCTCCACCTCTGGGACTGCTACTGGGGCTGAGCTCTGCCCCTGTCTCGGCCTCTGGCACGGCCTCGGCCTCGCCCTCTGCCTCTCGTATGAGCTGCTACTGGGGGCTCGGGCTGCTGCGCGGTAGAAGAGGAAGCACGTGTCCTCGCCATCTACGAAAGAACAGAGTAGAAAGACAATTAGTACTGAGAAACAGAATCGCACGACAAGAAAGAACAAAGTGAAATTTTCCTAACTCTGTAGCATCTGGGGGATAAATACAGACGTCTCCGTACCCATCCCTCAGACTCTACTAAGTTTGTTCGTGAGTCGTGAGACCTACGTAACCTAGTGCTCTGATACCAACTTGTCTCGACCCGAATTTTCCACCCTCGGGAGTCGTGATGGAGCCTACTAATAGGAGCTAGGCAAGCCAATTATCAATTACCTCTTTTAACGAACATTGACAATATTAGAAACAACGAAGCATTTAATAATAAAGAGGAAGCCTCAAATATAATTAACTGAAAGAAATGCAGAAGTTTTTCAAAATACTCTACCCAAGACTGGTGTCACAATAGTTACGAACGTCTAGAGAATACTAAATACACGGTTCGAATGAAGCATAAAACTGTTTTTTCGGTACAAAGACAACAAACTAAAATAGAAATAGAGAGACTTCGGGCCTGCGGATGTCAGCAAGGCTACCTCGGGGTCTCTGGACTGAAGTCAACTCCTGAATCCTCTACTGCTGTCCAAAAGCTATTACTCCAGCGCTGTGATCTGTGCAAAAAGATGCACAGAGTGTAGCATCAACAGAACCGACCCCATGTACTGGTAAGTGCCTAGCCTAACCTCGGCAAAGTAGTGACGGGGCTAGACCAGACTACCAGATAAACTTGTGCAGTTATGAAATACATTGCCGAAAATAAACAGGAAATAAGCAGTTTATAAAAGGAGGGGGGAGCATGTTGTGGGGAGGCAACAGTTAAAACAAGAAGTCTAAACTTAAGGATAGAACAGCCAACTGAAACTTAAATCCGGAATAAATACACTAAAGCTGTAATTTGTTGTGGCGCGTAACCCAATTCGATTAAATAGCAGTACTATTGCGGCATGAAACCCGATCCTCAATCATCACTGTTGCAGTGTGCAACCCGATCCATAAGTATATAGTGTTATTGCGGCATGCAACCCGCCATAATTATATAGTGTTGTTGCGACGTGCAACCCGATCCACAATTAACAATGTTACGGCGTGCAACCCGATCCACAATTATCACTGTTGCGGCATGCAACCCGATCCATATATAATAACAAGCCTTACCCAGTCGACAGCCACAATTACGGGGTAAGGGAGTAACAACTAGTGATAGAAATCCCAGCAAGGGAATATAACAACACAATTAAATCTGGGATAGGGAAAGAAAAAACAATAAAACCAACAACATGTCCCGGCAAGGGAGTAACCATCAACTCTTTCTCTTTCTTACACTTCTCACTTATAATTCACTTTCATTCGAGCCATCTCTCTAAAGAGCCATTTCATATCATATACCGGCTCAATCCATAACACAACTCAAGCCAACGTCCCACGGAGTTTAGTAACCATAATCTCTGTCTCATGCTCTTTACAGTATATAGAACTCATCAAATAAGGATGGAAGAATCACAACAAATTCAGGATAATCTCAATATAAGGACACACGGTCATGCTAGACACCAGTGTATAGATACTCGTCACCATGCCTATACACCGTACTCGACAATTAACAATTAGCAGATAAGACTCTACTCTTATTCCCTCAAGCCAAAGTTAGACCAGACACTTACCTCAACTTCCACGACTAATCAATCCACAACGACCGCTTTCCCTTTTGAATTCGGCTCGAACTCAATCAAATCTATGAAATAATGACTTTATAGTATTAATAATAGCTAAACAAATCAAACCCAATGCCTAAATATGGATTCCCAACCTTTCTTCCAAAAATTCCAAAATCAACCCCGGGCCCGCTTGGTCAAAACACGAGGTTTGGACCAATTCCATATCACTCATTCCCCTACGAGCCCGAATATACAATTTGTTTTCAAATTCGACCCCAAAACGTGGTCTAAATCAAAGAAAATCGAAAAGCCCTAACTCTACCCATTTCCCCCAATTTCAACCCTAGATTACATGTTTTAGGCCTAGGATTTCAATGGATGATGATAGAAAATGAAGAAAACGAGTTAGATAATACTTACCCAATAAGATTTGGTGAAGAATCGCTCTACAAGTCGCCCAGGGGCTATGGAGAAGAAGAGCTTGTGTGAAATTTGGAATAATCACGTCACTGTTCTATTTTTAGGCTTTTAAAATAACTGGGCAAAAATTCCCTATGCGATCGCGGAAGAGGGATTACGATCGCATAGGGTAAGGCTGGCTGGGCACTGCGATCGCGGGCTGGTGAATGCGATCGCATAGAAGGCTAAGATGGAGGCTGGGTTTTTGTACATTACGATCGCAGAGGGAAGGGTGAGATCACATAGAAGGAGTTGGATGAGGTACGCGATCGCGGAGTGTACTATGCGATCGCATAGAACAAAATTAGGCAGCTCAAGATTTACTCTATGCGATCGCATAGAACAACATACCAGATATCAGAACTGAACATTTCTGCAACTTTTTCCTAAGTTCAAAACACTCCGAACCACCTCCGAATCACTCCCGAGCCATCGGGGCTCCTAACCAGTCACACACACTAACTCAACAACATCCCATGAACCTGACCGTGCGATCAAATCGCCAAAATAACATCATAAACGAGGAATCAAACCTCAAAATTATCACTTTTTCATCAAACTTCTTAAACTTTCACTTTTAGATATTTAGGTCCAAAACACGTCAAATGACGTACGATTTCAACCAAATTTCACAGAAAGCACTTAAACCATATATAAGACTTATACCGTGCGTAGGAACCAAAATACGAGCCTGATACCATAGTGTTCTAATCCATTTTCATTTCAAATTTTCATATAAATTTCAGAAAAATAATTTCTTTTAAAAATTTATTTCTCGGGCTCGGGACCTCGAATTTTAATTTCGGGCATACGCTCGAGTCCCATATTTTTCTATGGACCCTCCGGGACCGTCCAATCACGGGTGCGGGTCCGTTTACCCAAAATGTTGACTAAAGTGTCACGACCCAATCTCCATACTCGGTCGTGATGGCACCTCTCGTGAAGACAAGGCCAGCCAACTAACCCAATTCGTTTCTTTAACACTTACTAAATATAAATAGATGGAAAATGCAACTTAAAGAACATTAATTATCAATATTATAGCCTAACTCAGCCCGACCGGAGTGTCACAAGTCACGAGCATCTAGGAGGATCTTTATTATAATTTCAAAGTCTATAATACATAGAGTAAAACCTGAAAATCAAGGAGAAGAAGAAACTCGGTGCTGCGAACGCCGGCGGTCACCTTGCTTAGCTACGATATTAATACCTTCAATCCGCTATTAACCCGCTACCGGGTGAACAATACCTGCAACTGCACTCGAGGTGCAGGGAGTAAAGTGAGTACTTCCAAATCAGTGGTAATAAGAGCGAATAATATCTGAGCGATAAGAAAACACGTATGAGCACTCCAAAATACTATAACAGACAGTACAGCCCTTTGAGAAAAATAGTAAAACCTTAACACCGAGAAAATCCTTTAGAAAATCTCAAGCTCAGTTAAAAATCTCTTTTGAAAATATGCTTTTTCAACAGTTGCGAAAATAATTTCAACAAGTAGGAAATAATCAAAAATCTGCCCCTCGGGCTCAGTATCAACCTCTCAATACAGTATCAGTCACGCGGGCTCACTCCCAAATCACAAAGTACAACATTAGCCTCTCGGGCTCAGCACTCCTTAACATGTAACACCAGGGTATCTGGTCAACAACGCAAGTAATAGCATGTATGCCAATGATATGTGAGTGCTAAAAATCATGCCACGTAGTACAAACAGGAAGGAATGCATGATTGCAATGCAATGCACATGACCGCTGTGGTGCGCAGCCCGATCCATTTGGGTACCCGCGCTCACTGGGGGTGTGTACAGACTCCGGAGGGGCTCCTACAGCCCAAGCGCTATAATACTGCGGCGTGCAGTTCGATCCACATAATATATCACTACGGCGTGCAGTCCGATCCATGCATGTATATGTATATACTGCTGCGGCGTGCAGCCCGATCTATGTCTCAGTCTAAAAATGCACATATAATACTGCTGCGGTGCGCAGCCCGATCCATGCTCAGTCCAGCAATGCACATAAGCCCCTTGGGCAATAGTAAAATAGCAGTTCTCAGCTTAAAACGTCAAAAAAATATCATTTAAGTTTTCAAATCTTAGAAAGATGGCTGAGTTTGCAAAACAATATTTAGAACCTTGGACTGAGATCAAATAATATG
>MU728056.1:256005-268016 GCA_026770625.1 Nicotiana glauca | reverse complement strand
AAGCGATCGTAATCGCCATTGAAATCGATATATGTACCAATTGTGAAATCATTGATGAGGCATTGTGAAAGGAGATGGCAGGAGAGTTTGTAACTTGTGGGGCACTGATTATCCCTTTGTTTGGCTTGATTGTGCCTTCCATGTATGTTTGGTTGTTGCCTCTATTGTTGTTTTCTACTTGTCTACAATTTGAGATCTACTTGAAACAAAACTAGGTGTCGAAAGACTTGGTTGGCTTGACTTGTTAATTCTTATGTATTTGTTCGTTGTCTCTATTACTGTGGCTTACTTGTCTATGGCTTGAGTTTACTTGGGACAAAGCTTGTTTATACATACCAGTACAATTCTAGTGTACTGACGTCCCTTTTGCCGGGGGCGCTACATTCGTGTTATGATTGTAGGTGGATTCGTAGCAGGTACTTCAGTTCATCGGCAGTAGCACTCCTTCATCTTCCACTGGCCGTTTGGTGAGCCCCTTTCCTCTCGGGGCCCTGCGTGGCTCATGCCACTTCTATTTTTGGAGTCTTATTTTGGTTTTGTGTAAGGTATAGCCGGAGCCTTGTTACCGGCAAGTATTGTATTATCCCTGTCATATCTTAGAGGCTCCGTAGACAGAAAACGTGGGATTATAGACTTATATAGATATATGTCAGGCCTTGTAAGTTGTAAATTTGTAAGTAATTAAGCATGTTGTGTATGTTCGAAAAAGAGTGATTTCAATTATGAAATGGTTAACCTTTTGGATAATAAGTAATAAAAAATACAGGGGTAACACGTGGGTTAGGAAAGGCACCCAGGTCCACTTGATTGGGGCTACCCGGTCGAGCGCCGATCATTTCCCTCGAATTTGGGGCGTGACAGACAAATTCAGATTCAACACGGAGAATGCACTAGATGTTTTCTACATCCAGAACTTAAAGAAGAAACCTACGGAGACATTCCGAGAGTATGCTATTCGTTGGAGATCAAAAGCCGCTAAGGTCAGGCCGGCTTTAGAAGAAGAACAAATGAACTGGTTTTTCGTTCGGGCTCAAGACCCACAGTATTATGAGAGGTTGATGTTCATCGAAGGCCAGAAATTCTCCGACATCATCAAACTAGGGGAAAGGATCGAGGAAGGCATTAAAAGTGGTATGGTCACTAATTTTGAGGCATTGCAGGCTACCAACAAGGCTCTACAGTCGGGTGGCACTTCCAAGAAAAAGGATGTGAGTGCCGTGATGGTTGCACAAAGAATGAAATCCCCAGTAAAATACCAAGCTTACCCAGTATCTCCTCTCACATATCAACCTACCCCTAATTACCAAGCACCTCCGCCCTCTTACCAAATTCCACCACCTACTTACCAATCATCTCCACCCCCTACATATCAACCTACCTCATCAAGATATTCCCAACCCACACCCGTCTACCAAGCCTATAATGCTTAGTCCTCTCACTATCAATCACCTCCTACCCGGCAAAACTTCCCCAGACCGTGCCCTAACTTCGACCGTAGACCTCCCAAGCAATACACCGCCATCGCCAAACCAATCGACTAGCTATACGAAAGGCTCAAAGCTTCTTGTTACGTCACCCTAATCCTTGCCATAACTCCAGAAAATGCTTCCCAATAGGTCAACCCAAACAAAACCTGTACATACCATTCCGGCATGAAAGGGCATACCATTGATGAGTGCCGATCTCTGAAGGATAAAATCCAAGCTTTAATTTACAACAAGATCATCGTGGAAAAGGAGCCTGCTCCTAATGTTCGCAACAACCCCCTTCTTGACCATAAGGGTAGAGGTGTGCACATGATCGAGGTAGAAGATAATTGGGACCCCAAAGGGTTGATTGGATTGACTGCCAAAGGTGACGAGCCCAAGAAACCAACAGTCACACTAAATCCAATTGTAGTCCAGATCCATCCCTAAGGGAATACTGAAGTAAATGTGTCCATATCACTTGAGCTTGAAACACCGTCGTCTACAAAGACCACAGAGCCAATTGAGGTTGAGTTTGGGTCTCCAAAGGCACCTGCACCATTTGAAGTTGATGTGTTACCTCCCAAAAT
The DNA here is from genome assembly GCA_026770625.1 of Nicotiana glauca. Classification (NCBI taxonomy): domain Eukaryota; kingdom Viridiplantae; phylum Streptophyta; class Magnoliopsida; order Solanales; family Solanaceae; genus Nicotiana; species Nicotiana glauca. Next base: position 265,960 of record MU728056.1, on the reverse strand, counting down.
AAGGGTGCCCATTCTTGTAGCAATGTCAGCCATAACGTCATTCCATACACAGGCCGTTCCTTGGGATTACACCGCCAAGGTGAGAAGGAAGGAGAAAACTATGTCTGGAGAAGCAATTGCAGCACAGGGTATGACTAGAACCGGCAGGATTTATACTCCGGAGCATTTAGTTGAATCAAGTAAGCAGGCCTCTGGATGGCCTATTGAAACTGGACCCGATGATCTCTAGAGGAAGATACAAGCAAAAGAGTACTAAATTGTTGATCAGCTGAATAAAACATTGGCCCAGATTTCCATCTTTAGCTCTGCTACAAAGTTCTGATGCACATAAGAATGCCTTATTGAAATTGTTGAGCGAGGCATATGTACCCAGCAACATAAGTGGAGGAGAAATGGTGAACATGGTAGGGCAGATATTGGAGAGTCATAAGATCACTTTCCACGAAGATGAGTTGCCCCCGGAAGGGCTAAGCCAAAACAAAGCATTGCACATCACTGTGTAATGTGAAGACTATTTCATCACCAGGACTTTGATTGACGGAGGGTCCAGCCTCAACATTTGTCCATTGGTGACTCTCAGAATATTGGGGAAGAGCCTGCATGAGATCAAGGATGGGGCCATCAACGCCAAAGCTTTCGATGGTTCCCAAAAGTCCACTATTGGGGAAATCAGTTTGTGCCTGTAGATGGGACCGACTTGGTTCGACATTGATTTTTAAGTGATAGACATCCCAGATCTTACAACTTACTATTGGGATGACCTTGGATCCACGCCGCTGGAGATGTAGCATCAACCCTACACCAGGCAGTGAAGTTTGAGTGGAATCACCAAGAGGTGATTATTCACGGTGACGGTAGTAATCCCATATACAGTCGTCAGACCATCCCAGAAATTGGAGGAAGAAGGAAGATAGGCGGAGAAACTTACCATCATATCGAGAGAGTCAACGCCGTGGACAAGGATAAGTGGTGTGATAACAAAATCGAAAGCATATTGAACTGGAGCGGATATGAACCTGGCAAGGGGCTCGGTAAGAACCTCCAGGGAATCACTAAACCTATCAAACTAAAGAAATACGGCACCACCTTTGGGTTTGGGTACGGATATACTTGGGAAGAATTCAAGGACTGGTCGCCACCATGGCGCGGCCCTTATTATCTACTGGAGCACCATATACCTCACCTGGAGTAGACTTTCCAGCCAGCAGACATCATATATGGGTCAAAAGAAGAGGAAACATTGGCGGCAATGAAGAATCTGTTCTTAGAAGATGACAATATGGACTGTCATGTCATTTTCGAGGAGGAAGGGGAGGAAGGCCCTTCCATACAAGTTGTGAGCCGAGAAGCGTGCCTCAACAATTGGTCCATCAGAACCACCAAGGACCGGAAAGCTTTGGGGTAGCAAGGCTGAATAAAGCACTATGCATTATCTTTTACTTTTTTGCTAGTTGATTTCCTTTTCGTATTTTCTTTAAATTTCGAAAAGAGCTCTGATGTTCAAAATAGTTATGGAGTTCATCAAGTATTTCAGTTTCTTATAAATCTCGCTCTTATTATCTTCTCTATCATTTACTTTATTTACACAGTATTACTATTACTTATCTTGATGAACCGACAAATGTGACATGCGATGAGATAACACAACAAACGGATATAGACTCAAAAGAGGATGATATACCATAAGAGGTCGTTAAAGAGGTTGAGGACTTTGAGAATAGGCCCAAGTCTAACTTGGACGAAATTGAGGTTGTCAACTTGGGGGATACAGAGAATGTCAAGGAAATGCGCATCAGTGTTCTCCTGTCACCATCAGAAAAATAAGAGTACACGAAATTCTTAAAAGAATACGAGGACATATTTGCCTGGTCGTATGATGATATGACCGGTCTCAGTATATCTATTGTAGCTCACAAGCTGCCAACAGATCCAACATGCCCGCCGGTAAAACAGAAGCTCAGAAAGTGCAAGCCAGACATGAGTTTGAAAATCAAGGAAGAAGTTACCAAACAAGTCAAAGCCAAGGTCCTCAGGGTAGTGGAGTATCCAACATGGTTAGCCAACATTGTGCCAGTTCCGAAGAAGGACGGGAAGGTCAAAGTCTGTGTCGACTACCGGGACCTCAACCGGGCCAGTCCTAAAGATAACTTCCCCTTGCCGAACATACACATACTGATTGACAACTGCGCCAAGCATGAGTTACAGTCATTTGTCGATTGTTTTGCTGGGTATCATCAGCTATGGATGGACGAAGAAGACATGGAGAAAACGTCTTTCATTACACCGTGGGGATATATTATTACAAGATGATGCTGTTTAGATTAAAAAATGATGGGGCCACCTGCATGAGGGCCATGACTACTATTTTCCATGACATGATACACAAAGATATCGAGGTGTATGTAGACGATGTCATCATCAAACCCAATAAAGCCACTGACCACATGGAAGATCTGAGGAAGTTCTTCAACAGATTGAGAAGGTACAACTTGAAACTAAATCCCGCCAAATATGCATTCAGGGTTTCTATCGAAAAACTGCTTGGGTTCATTGTAAGTCGACAAAGAATAGAACCGGATCTGTCAAAGGTTAAGGCCATTCAAGAATTGCCACCGCCAAGGAATAAGAAAGAGGTTATGAGTTTCTTGGGGAGACTCAACTACATCAGCTGGTTCATAGCTAAGTCCACCTTCATTTGTGAGCCAATCTTTAAGATGTTGAAGAAGGACGCCACCACCAAATGGACTGATGATTGTTAGAAAGCCTTCGATAGAATCAAGGAATACCTGTCAATGTCACCAGTTCTGGTTCCGCCCAAACCGGGTAGACCGTTATTGCACTACCTCGCAGTACTGGATGGGGAATTCGATTGTGTTTTGGGACAACATGATGAAACATGGAGAAAGGAGCAAGCCATATACTATCTCAGCAAGAAGTTCACCCCGTACGAGGCCCAGTATTCCCTGCTAGAATGCACCTATTGTGTTCTGATTTGGGTAGCTCAGAAGTTGAGGCATTATTTCTATGCCTATACTACTTATCTCATATCAAGGATGGATCCGCTGAAGTACATCTTTCAAAAGCCCATGCACATGGTCAAGCTAGCCAAATGGCAAATCCTGCTAAGTGAATTTGATATTGTCTATGTAATCCAGAAAGCAGTCAAAGGACAGGCACTGGCAGATCATCTTGCCAAAAATCCCGTGGATGGAGAATACGAGCCTCTAAAGACATATTTTCCTGACGAAAAGGTCTATTTCATAGGAGAAGATATCGCAGAATCCTATGATGGCTGGAGAATGTTTTTCGACGGAGCAACAAACTTCAAAAGAGTTGGCATAGGGGCAGTTCTAGTATCAGAAATAGGTCATCATTATCCGGTGCCCGCCAAACTTAGGTTCCCATGCACCAACAACATGGCTGAGTACGAAGCCTGCATCTTAGGGCTCAAGCTAGCCATTGATATGAACGTTCAGGAGTTACTAGTGATCGGGGATTCAAACTTGCTCATACATCAGGTCCGAGAAGAATGGACAACCAAGAACTCCAAGATACTCCCGTATTTGCATCACATACCGGAGTTGAGGAAGAGGTTCACAAAGACAGAATTCTGGCATGTCCCAAGAGTCCAGAATGAGTTCGCTGATGCATTGGCCACTCTATCATCCATGATTCAGCATCCAGATAAGAACTTTATTGATCCTATCCCGGTTAAAAATCCAGGATCAACCCACTTACTGTGCTCATGTCGAGGAAGAAGTGGACGGAAAACCATGGTTTCATGACATTAAGAAATATCTAGCAACAGGAGAATATCTAGAATTTGCAAACACTACTCAGAAGCACACACTGCGGAGGTTATCCAATCACTTCTTTCACAGCGGAGGAATTATGTATAGAAGGACTCACGATTTGGGATTACTGAGATGTATCGAAGCAAAGAAAGCATCCAGGTTGTTGGAAGAGGTTCATGCAGGGACCTGTTGCCCGCACATGAATGGTTTCGTCTTAGCCAAGAAAATACTCTGAGCTGGTTATTTTTGGATGACTATGGAGACGGACTGCATCCAGTATGTCCGAAAATGCCATCGATGTCAGATATATGCAGATATGATAAAGTTGCCTCTTAATGAGCTTAATGCAACAAGCTCGCCATGGCCGTTCGCCGCTTGGGGAATGGATGTCATCGGACCTATCGAGCCCGCCGCATCAAACGGGCACAGGTTCATTCTAGTGGCAATTGATTATTTCACCAAATGGGTTGAGGCAGCATCATATAAGGCAGTGACCAAGAAGGTTGTGGCAGACTTTGTCCGTGACCGTATCATTTGCCAGTTCGGCATCCCAGAGTCAATCATTAATGATAATGGTTTCGATCTCAAAAGTGACCTGATGAAAGCAATGTATGAGACGTTCAAGATTAAGCACAAGAATTCTACAGCCTACAGACCTCAGACGAATGGAGCTGTAGAAGTGGCCAATAAGAACATCAAGAAGATACCAAGGAAAATGATAGATAAACACAAGCAGTGGCCCAAAAAGCTATCATTTGCTTTATTAGGGTACTATATCACGGCCCGCACATCAACCGGGGTGACTCCCTATATGTTGGTTTATGGTACCGAGGCAGTCATTCCCACCGAGGTAGAGATTCTCTCCCTGAGGATTATACAGGAAGCGGGACTTGAAGATGCAGAATGGGTAAAGAGTCGCTATGAGCAGTTAGCCCTTATAGACGGAAAAAGAATGAACGCAGTTTGTCATGGTCAATTGTATCAAAACAGGATGTCCAGAGCCTTCAACAAAAGCGTCAAGCCGAGGCAGTTTGCACCAGGACAGTTGGTGTTAAAGAAAATTTTCCTGCACCAGGATGAAGCCAAAGGAAAGTTCTCTCCTAACTAACAAGGCCCGTACATGGTTCACCGGGTCCTAACAGGAGAAGCCCTCATACATGCAGAAATGGATGGAGAGGTCTAGCCAAAGCCAATCAATTCAGATGCAGTCAAGTGCTATTATGTGTAATCATTAAGATTTCTTTATGATATAATTTGAACTACGACTGACCTGATTCCCGTTTAAGAGGGGTTAAGTAGGAAGCCCTATGGGTTCGGTCACAATTCAATAAAAATTTCATTTCCCCCCGTTATTAGAAATTGGGGCAGAATTTTGAGGAGTATCCTCAAAATTCTGAAGTTAACTTTCAGCCATTCGTCGCACGCAGCCGTCAGAAATACTAGCCCAGTAAACTAGGGCAAAATTTTGAGGAGGGCCCTCAAAATTCCGGAGCAAAAAAAGGTTTTAATGTCTTGAACCGCGTTGCAGTCATCGGTTCATCTAAAAGAAAATCATTTTTTAAAATTCTGTAGCTACATCATATTTTTACTAAACCATGCATGGCTACTATCAAAATTGCTTTGTTTAGCGATGCTACCCTCCCCAATGAAAGCAGGAGCCGAGTAGGACAAGCGAAGTCCACGGGAAGACGAACTAACCTTCCCCCTTTACAAAACTTACGACTTTTCTTTGAATGCAGGCACCCCAAGACGTAAAACCATCAGATACGATTACATACTCATATTTTTCAAGAGCACAACTCTTAGAATAATCGCTTACTTACAAGTGCTATCCGCACGTGACATCCCCAGCAGCCACAATGATGCAACCAACTATCAGCTATCATCTATCAGCTAAGAGATTTTACCATTACTTGCCTTTTGCATTTTGCTTGTATTGCATAAGGCTACCTTTCTGCCTTCTGAGACTAACCACTGTCTCCATCTGTATTTTCTTGCATTGCATAAAGGCTACCTTTCTGCCTTCCGAGACTAAGCACTGTCTCCATCTTGCATTTTCTCTTCATTACATAAGGCTACTATCCCGCCTTTCGAGGTTAAACTCTACCTCCATTAGAATTTCTTGCATTGCATAAGGCTACTATTCTGCCTTCTAAGGTTAAGCTCTACCTCCATCTGCATTTCTTGCATTGCATAAAGCTACTATTCTGCCTTCCGGGACTAAGATCTGTCTCCATAATTGCATCGGCTGAAATATCGCCATTTATATTTACACTTTACATCGGCTGAAATATCGCCACTTTATTTAAATCTTGCATCGGCTGAAAGATCACCATTTATATTTACACTTTACATCGGCTGAAATATCGCCACTTCATTTAAATCTCGCATTGGCTGAAAGATCGCCATTTATATTTATACTTTACATCGGTTAAAATATCGCCACTTTGTTTAAATCTCGTATCAGCTGAAAGATCGCCATTTATATTTACACTTTACATCGGCTGAAATATCACCACGTCATCGGCTGAAAGATCGCCATTTATATTTACACTTTACATCGGCTGAAATATCGCCACTTCATTTAAATCCCGCATCGGCTGAAAGATCGTCATTTATATTTACACTTTACATCGGCTAAAGTATCGCCATTTTGTTTAAGTCTTGCATCGGTTGAGAGATCGCCAAATCTTGCATTTCATGGGCTAAAAGATCGCCAAAGTGTCCAAAGGCGTCATTGTTTGGAGGCACCATTTTCATATCCCGAGAACCCCATGCCATGGCCTGAGGACCCTACTTTTATCTTTTGCATATCATTATTCAAAGGCATCATGATTCGGAGGCATCATTATCATAGCCCAAGAACACCATTTCATAGCCTGTGTATCCTTTTGTTATACGCTTCATGGCCCAAGACGTCATAGTTTGAGGGTGTCATCCTACCCGTCCGAAGACAACATTCATGGTCCAACGGGAACCTGCATCACATTTAAATTTATGCACGATATACGCTAGTATTGCTTGCTTGTAGGTACACCGGCTAGCAATGGCCGTCTCAGGAGGAGAGATCTCACTCCGGTTCCCGCAACCTATCAATCCCTGACCATCCTTCTCAACCTAAACATCACATCCGTCATTTTCAAAACCTCCATCGGCATATTCCGCCAATGGATCCCTGAACTACATATGGCCTGATTCATGTAAGACCAGGGATATGTAGGCAGTTCAGGAGCCAGAGCTCGGTCAAAGCCTTTCAAATCATTTCTTTGGGTCAAAATTGGCCATCATATCATTACCCGACAACTCTTTCATCCTTCTCGGGTAAAGAGGGGCAGGTGTTGATACTTAATTTTTTCTCACATATTTTTATACTAAAAATATTCTCAAAATAGCATGTACATTCATATATAAGCATGCCCAAGAGTTTTGGTATTTTTCCTTTATTTCTAAAGATTTTAAAATCAATTTATTGTCTATTTTAATACTACAAAAACTCAATAATTATTCCCAAATTAGCACTTTTGGTGAATAATTTATTTCATTATCATATTTACCTAAGATATAATTAAGGTAATTTTTGCATATTTTTATACATTTGTTTGGTATTTTTTAAGCTAAATTGCATATAATTGCAATTATAGCCTATTTTACAATTAACAGTATTTTATAATTATAAAATCACTTTTAATATTTTTAGATTAATATTTATGCGTTGTTAATTAATCCAATACCTTTAATTTATTTTTAAATTATTTTTTATTATTTTCTAAAATAATAAAAGGGGAATATTGGCTATTTAACGAACAACCCTTTATTATTTCAATTCTAGCCAATTTGGCCACACCCCTTATCAGATTTAAAATGGCCCAATATCCCAATTAAACTAACCCAGCCTAATCCCTAATGTAACCCGGTCCAAACCCGTTTTAATCTGAGCCGTTGATCAAATGAGATCAACGGCCCAGATTCATTTGCCTTAATTAAATCTAAATTACCCCCCCCCCCCAAACCCTTCATTTCCACGAGACGGTCTCTATCTTGTGTCTTTCTCTCCCTTCTCTCTATAACCTTCTGGTTCTTTCCTCTCCGATGGTCTCCACCGTCTCTCCGGCCACCTCCAATCTCACCCCTTTCGACCATCAACCGCCAAGAAACCCTAGCTCACCGATTCCCTCTATTTTTGAGACCCCAGAAACCTCCACCATGCGAATCCGTCCCTAAAAGCTCCGCCTAGTTTGTTTTCGCCCATCTTCGGCCACCTCCCTTCAACCCCAATGCTCCGATGGGCCTCTCATTGTCCTGTTCAACATCTCTAAGACCTTCTAGATTTATGGACCATGGTGATTTAGACCTAGGGCTCCTGGTTCTATTACTTATGGGTTCTTCGGTATGATTTCAGGCAAAATCACATCCTATATGCCACAATCTGTGAAGTGTCAACAGGTTCTCTCAACTTCTATTAAGGTTTCCCCTTTTTTGAAACCCTAACTCTCTCCAAAATCTCTCAAAAACAGTGTTATTTTCATGTTTTCCTCTATGTTCTGCTTATTCTCGAGCTTCTTCTAAAAGATTCTCTACTTTGAACCATTTTTACTCTCTTTGAAAATTTAGGGTTGCTTGGATTTTTTTTACACATGTTTTGACCAATTTTCTTTATGATTAAAACCTTTTCTTTATTTATTTTGACCGATTTTATGCTCATACTATTTTTAGCTTGACTCTGCTAAAAACCCTAATTTCTAAAAAAAATGTTTCTTCGTTTGATTATGTGTGTTACCATGATTTTCCTCACTCTGATTCTATGTGTTAGCATATTTCCTTGCTTTGATTATGTGTGTTAGCCTAATTTTCTTTGCCTTGTCTCTATGTGTTATCATGTTTCTTCGTGTGATTTTGTGTGTTAGCCTGAGTTTCCTTGCTTTGATACTGTCTGCTAGCCTATTTACTTGATTCTTGTTAATGTTTCGTGGTCACCACGCTTCAAATATGCCCTACTGAATCTTAACCTATTTTCACTATCTCTGAATAGTTGTGTTTGTTCATCTCTTGTTCCCTTTTGTCTATATGGTTAGTTTTGTTTGCTACTCTTGTTCATTCACCTCTATTTATATGTTGAGAATGCAAAATCATGACTTTGCATGATTGATTCTGATTTTTCTTGATTTTTGGTAATTGAAAAAAAAAAATTACGCCCTAGAATTATATTCGCCTGTTTTAAATTAACTGATCTTTGTTACCTTATTTGCTATGGTACTTTGTCCTAATTAACCTTTCCTTAATTGGATTTTTCCTGAATTTGGACCTAACTACTACTATATGCAATACTGAACCTTGACTCCTTCCTTATTTAATCCTACACTGATTTTTCTACTTGCCTTATATGGTGCTGAATCTTTTCGTTTGATTTTGATTCCTTTAATTAATGGAGTACTTCCTTGATTCTCTAATTGACTGATTTCGAGTTCTTAAATTAACATACTTATGTGATTGTTTGCCTTATTTTACCACCTACTTTCAACTATAAATACCCTAAGTCTTTCACAAGAAAAGGGGGGAAGTCTTCTGAACTCACACACATCATTAAATACTCTCAATTCTGCATTCTCATTCTCTTGCTTCTGCTCTACTACTATTCTCTGCTCTTGCTTATATTAGCCCGCTGAAAGCCAAGGCTAATATTGTGTTACTACTTTGTCTTTTCATACTGCTCTTGCTTTTTTACTGGTATGTCCTAATTAATTTTCAAGTCTCCAACCAATGTGTTTACTTTGGTTTTAGTTCATTATCTTTCTGATTTTCTTCTACGTATGCTTCTCCAGCTCAATGTGAAATTGATTCTTTTGCCTTAGTACTTCGCCATGTCTTCTGATTTACATGCATGTAGCCTATTGCTATACATTAGCAGGCCTAGACTTTACTACTTTCCAATTCCACTGAATCCCCTGATTTTGTGTAGTCATGTTCATTAAACTTGTATCCCCTTTAGAATTATGTGATCTATTTGTTCCCCTTTCCCCATGATCCTTGTATGCAATTATGTATTGTTGAACTATTGTTTCTGTTGTTTCCTTTTTTAAAACAAACCCCCTTATTTTTGAAAACTCTTCTCCCTGAACTTCACACTACTCTTAGAGAATAGGTTCTGCCCCCTTCGTGTGAGC
>MU728056.1:179238-244866 GCA_026770625.1 Nicotiana glauca | reverse complement strand
CCCCCCCCCCACCCTTGTATTTGTAATTCTTGTTTGCATACTTGCCGTTTGTATTTAAAGTCACAATATAACATGGACGGGAATCACACTAGTGGATCTTGAGGGGTGCCTAACACCTTCCCCTCGAGATAATTTCTAGCCCTTACCCGAACTCTGGTTTTCCAACTCAAAATAAAATCCTTAGTGTCCTAATGTACTTAATCATTAGGTGGCGACTCTTCAAACTCCAAAACCCAATTCCCAATAGGGAAAAGAGTTGTCCTCCCAAATGTCGTAAACCCGATTTCGCGAGAAAAAGGGGGCGTCGACACAAACAAAAAGACATCAGTACGAATAAAGAACAGAGTATGTAAGGCAGCGAACCATAAATACGAACAGTAATGTATGCATGCATAGAGAATATACAACTTGTAACATCTGAGGGCTACTGACATGAAATGCATGATACATATGTATAAATATATAAACTATTAAAACATACGCCTCTATGAGAATCATCATCATCATATCGTACTCGTTCGTAATAGGCTCGGTAAAAAATGTACCCGACCATCATAAGGCTCGGTAGAATTGTACCCGGCCATGTGGAGCTCAGTAAAACCCAACTGATCAACGGTTGCACAATAGGTGTCGTACCTGGCCGACTATAGCGCGGATCGGTAGAGTAAAATAGATACATATATATAATGTATGCTCGACTCATGGAATCACATTCTAAACCTTTCGGAGTGGCATAAGGTCGGTATCCTCTATACACATTACTAGGACTAACTCTTTACTATGAATCTTATAAGAATCAGGAAGTACCAATAACATTTATAACATAAGAATAAGAGAAGCAACATTAACATCAATCGTTCCATAAGAGGGGAAACAATGTAAGTACTGCTAGCTTCTAAGAGTAGAGTGTCTTTGGAAGCTCGTTTATTACATTATATACAATCAGAGTCGTGCAAAAGAAGGAAAGGGATAGCCTCACATACCTTGTATATACTGCCCCAATCTTAAGCTATGCAATTGTCACAACTCCTTAGTCTACAATAAGAGAAACGATACTATCGTTATCATTTAAGCATCATAACTATTATATATCGACCACAACCTATTTTATGATGAAACGGACAGCACCTATCCTATATATATGGATTCACACAATTCAAAATAATCACCAAACAGCCCAAACAACATAAATAATAATCAAATTGAGCCTCCCAAAACAGTTCACGAACAACCTAATCACTTCATACATACGACGGCCACCGTAGTCGTGTCAAACGACCCAGACATGTTACGAAGAAATATCAGCCCACAACCCTAAATCTATATGGTGTTTATCCACACCTTCCACCTCCAAAACTCCACAAAACAGTAGTAAAACACGCATCCCAACAGCAACACAAAACAGTCTGCTACAAGTGAATAACTCGAACTCACGGCTTCCGATCACTGTCCCGTGAGTTCTTACATGTATAAAACGAATTACCATGAATTCACAGTAGAAAAAAATGTATGAAAGAGGGCAGTAACTTATCTTACTTGTTGGATAACTCAGCCCTTCCCTTGGTTCTTCAAACTCTAGGTTTTACCTTCAATTAGAACTTGAAAGAGAGGGACAATCGATTAGGGTTTGTGTGGGATTTTTGGGGAGGAGTTGAAGGGGTTCAATTTGGTTATGAATGTCTGAAATAAGGGTGAAATAACTGAGTTTATAATCCCTTAAAAGTCCTCTCTTGGCCGACTTTGGGACTTTTACTTTTGTCCTCTCATTTTGGCAAGTAGGTGATGCACCTACTTGTCACCTACCAATCTGCGCAGTCTTGCAAAAATATGAATATCTCTGTATTCCGAGATCGTATTGCCAAAAGGTTTAATGCATTGAATACTAGACTCGTAGATATTTAATTTAGTGGGTAGATCAGCCCGTAATTCTTTGTAAATTGGGAGAAAAGCTTAGAAATATTTGACATAATATTTAAGTAAAATTATGAACCTAAATTGCGACAACTTTTGTCGACTTTTTTTTCATAACTTGTTTGACTTCAAGACGTATGATACGGATATTATATGATTCAAATACCTTAATACATGACCTCTGGAGTGTATTAAGCACCTCTAGGTTTGCCTGAAAATACGAGTTACAACTTTCTTGATTCATTTAACTTCTAATACTTGTTAATCACCCTTATACACCCTTATATCACTTAAGACCTATAGGATTAACTTCTTATCATCTCAAAGATAATTCCTTATTGAATTTATGTTAACTAATATATGGCATGAACTAACGCGTATGGATATGGGTTGTAACACAATGCCACCATATTTTTACATGGAGTCTAGTCTCGGCCCGACCGGCTAAGCAATCCCAAGTGAGACATATCCAAATTCACAATGATAATCAGAAATCCAACATAAATTCCACCATGTGTACAGCATGGCGTCTGATCTCGGCCCGATCTGCTAAGCCATATCACTCGATACATAGCCTCTTTCAATTATTCATTTAATTCACATTTCTTTCCATCTTCCATTACATAGCACAAACAGCCCCATTTATTAAGTAGTTCTTGGCACTTGGACATGTTTTATAATTCAAGTATTTCCCTTTTTATTTGTTCAAATAACGTCATCATCCATGTCGACAAGTGTTATCATATAAGACATGCGCATATAAGGAAAGAAAAAGGTTGGATAACATAATCACATTTTGAAATAGCATAATTCCAAGGTAGACACTTTAAACAATTATGAAACATAAATCTTTCGACCCAACACATTAAGACAATCAATCTAGTATGATCAACTCGGAACTCACGTCAATTATTTGGACACCAAGAGTTCAACTTTTAAGAAGAAGAAGAGGGTTAGTCATACATATCTTAATTGAGTCTTTCTCTAATTCCTACGACAAGTTCCAGAACATTTAGCACCTTCAATCTATTTAACAATGTAGCACAATTGAACCCATCATTAGGAAATTAATCATAGCTCTAGCTCACTTAAGCATTATATCAAACCTTATGTGTTTGTTAGGGTCCATGGATCTTTTTTAGCGGAAGATTACCCCAACCCATTCCCCATTCTTTTCTATCTTTATTTTAGCACCCCCCCCCCCCCCCCATATACCTTAGGATCACATGTGTGCAAGGTAACCACCCTAATCCCCATGAATTACCTCACTAGTGGTCCTTTTTAGCTACAATATGGAATTAAGAGCTTGGGTGATATAGGCTTACCTCTTGGAAGGGAGACCTAGGTACCATGCTTATTAATCTTCAAGATGTTAGGCCAGGATTTGGTGAACAATTGATGAAGACCCCTCCCCTCTCTTTGATCCTTCTCTCTCTCACTCTAATTATCAGAGAAGTATGCAGAAAATGGCCTAAGGGGGTGTTTTAACGGAATGGGGGTCGGGTTTTAAATTAAGAAAGCGGGTGCCCCGACACAGGTCTGCTTTATACGGTCCGCAAAAAAAGCCTTCAGGAAGTTAAATTTTCTGATCGTGTATGCGACCGGTATGTGGATCGGTACCTATTCTGTGGTCGCATAATGCACTCAGAACTCCCCTTCGCAAAAGTTCAAGGCAGATATGTGATCAACATGCGGCCTGTAAAGCGATTATGCGATCGCATAATTGGGCCGCATAGTTGGCCTCAAAATTGGCCAACTTTTTGCTTCACTCTGTGGCCATTATACGGCCAGCAGAGTGATTATACGGCCGCATAATGGGCCGCAGAGACGCATTCTTTTGAGAAGCATTTTCTTCTAAGTCCGTAGGGTACTGTTCAATCCAAAAAGGTCCGAAACTATGCTGTAATCGGACTCGGCACGACAAAATCTTGAGTTTTGGTTAAGAATTTTATGAGTCTTTACAACAACTCACGTGCCAATACCATTAATACCTCATATCTACATAGACAATTCATGTGCTAAGAGAGTGACAATATCTTATATCCGCACGGACAACTCACGTACTAGCAGTAATAATACCTCATAACCGCACAAATAACTCACGTGCCAATAGTAGCAATATCTCATATCTGCACGGACAAGTGCCAATAGTACAACTCACGCACAAAAGGCAGGTATACAAGAATGCATGTAAATGATAAATAAATATAATTGTTCATCTTTTTAGACTGATATGAGTGACTAATTACGATGTATGCTTGTGCAAGTGTTCTATCATAGCTCGAGTCAACAAGTAAGATCAGAGGTAATGAATGGCATATAGGAAACAACACAACAAAACTGTAATATGCATGAATCACATAAGTTAGGCACACCACTATACAAATATCATCAATAACAATGCCCCAGGCCATCACAGATCATCACAAATAATCCCCGACGTATCCCCCTTTGTCTCGCCGCATGCGGAATAATAAAGTAAATTCCTGCCTTATCTCGCCACATGCACATAATAATATTCTCACCTTGTCTCGCCACATGCGCAAACCCACATATATAGCCCGCCTTGTCACGCCACATACACAAATATCAATAATAACAATAGCATGAATAATTCACGTGCGAACACCCCGACAATTCTCTCAACAATATCATGTGTGTCAAACACATAAAACAATATAACAACTTGCACCACATGTGCCCATATTCTACCACATTTCCTAACAAATAACCACAGCCACACAAAGACCTAGGCTCAACAACACTGAGTACAACAATAACAACAATAACCTGAGAGTCGGACATGTAAATCAACAAAAGAATTACAAAAGCACAATGGAAAGAAAGAACGAGCTCACAATGAAAGATATAACAAGTAATAATGGCTTCAACTAATAATAGCTCACCAATAGAGGAGTTAATTTGTATCAACAGTATCAAATAATAATAACTCAACAATAGGAGAGATAATATGTAACAATAATTTCAAATATGAATAACTCAACAATAAGAGAGATAATATGTAACAACGATATAAAATAAGAATAACTCAACAATAGTATAAATAATATGTAACAATGATTTCAAATAATAATAACTCAACAATAAGATAGGCAACATGTAACAACGATTTCATGTAAGGATAATTCACAATGAAAGATATATCATGTAATAAAAGAGACGGCAACTCCAATTAAAGCATATAAGAGTTTATTTGTCAACAAAAGGTAGAACATGAACCAATCAACTTCAAATAAGACATGTAAGAGTAAATTTAGCAATGGAGGATATAACATGATAAAGCAACTTCATTTTAATGTGCATAAGAAGTCTAAGAGTCTAAAACGGTAAATTTCCATATACAAAATTTGCACATACTCGTTACCTCGTGTACACGTCTTTCCCTTAGTTCAAATAGTGCAAGAAACCTAATTCCTATGGGGGTATTTCTTCCGCACAACTTTAGGCAAGATACTTACCTCAAAATCCCTCAATCATAACTCTAAAATAGCTTTTCCTTTACAATTCATCTCTACTCAGCTTAAATCTAACCAAAATCGACTTAGTAACATCAAATAATGTAAGAGAAATCAATTCCAATAAATAAAGTTATGATATTTACTCAATTTCTCAAAAGTCAACCCCGAATCATCCAAAAACTGAATCTGGCCACACACGCAAGTCAAAATACACAATACAAAGTTGTCATGACCCGGAGTTTCCACCCTCGGGAGTCATGATGGTGCCTACTCGTGAAAGCTTGGCAAGCCGAGTATTATAAATTCATTACCCTTTTTATTAAGCATGTTCAACAATTCAAAGTAATAAGTGATTAAATAGCGGAATAAATTAAATAACCAGAAATGCGAGAGACAAATACTTTAGTTTAACCAAACATTGCTACATAATCTGAAGTACTATACTACCCAGAATTTGGTATCATAATTTCACATACTGTCTAAGAGTACTACAAATAAAGGGTCCGAATAATAAATACAAACTTTCTCAAAAATACATAAAAGAAATAGTATAGAAAGATATAAGGAGACGCCAAGGCCTATGGACGCCTGCAGGACTACCTCGAGTCGCCTGAATGGACAGTACCCTCACTGTAGTCCAAACGCTCCGGTATCAGTATCTGTACACAGTACAGAGCGTAGTATCAGCACAACTGACCCCATGTGTTGGTAAGGGTCTAACCTAACCTCGGCGAAGTAGTGACGAGGCTAGGACCAGACTACCAAATAAACCTGTGCAGTTAAATCATATGCAGCACAAAATAAAAGCTGATATTCACATTTAAAGATGGGGAGGGGAAGGCATGCTACGGGGAGTATCAGATAACAACAAATACCAAAGAGGAATGTAAAGAAACCACAATTTAGTTGCCAACAATAATGAGGAAAACAAACATAGCATTCACTTTAGTTTCATTCTCGTTGCAGGGTTGCAACCCGCTCCCATTTCAAATACCTATGATGATAGAATCAGAGGCAACAGCCTTTGTACGAGCAGGAAGGGCATAATATCTGGCCTAGTCTCCCCCTCTAAGGAGACCTCTACCTCCCCGGCCTCCACCTCTAGCTAGCGAGGTGGGTGGGGTAGAACCTGGTGATGAAATCATAGCCTAGAAACTCTATGGAGCATGTTGTGGCTGAGAAGTCTGTAGAGGCACAGCCCTCCCTGGTCTAAGGCAATACCTAACCACATGGAGTGTGTCGCCACACTCAAAAAAACCTTGCGGCTGATGTGGCAGTGGGAACTATGCGGTACGTGTACTCTAAGATCCCTGAACACCTGAAATAGTGTGTGAAGCCTGAAACGCAACCTGGCTGGCTGACCCACAAAAACTCTACCATGCCGTACTCTTACTCCAAAATAAGGGCCAGTGGGTCTCTCCGGTCTACGAGGTCTCCTCGCCTCCCTGTACTCTCTCTCCTGACCTCGTCTGTCCTCTCTCCCCCAGACCCACCTGTCCTCTACCCGGCGAGCGACCCTTTCCACTTGCTGAAACGGGACCATAGGCTATGTTGCCATGACACCCGGATCCCGGCCAATGTGAACTTGTTGCTCTGAAGTAGAGCGGTGGGAGTCTGGGTCCCTTCCCGATCTGTGAAATAGTTCGTACAACCTGAATTAATCACGCTTGAACCAATGTACCAAACATGCTCAGGAATTGTGTTAAGGTCTCCTGAAGCACTGGAGTGGTAGTAGCTGTGGGAGTATCAAGCACCTGGGCTCCACCGAAACTGCTGGTGGGTCTTCGGTAGCAGCTCGCACGGGTGCTCTGTTTGCACCACGTGCGCGCCCTCGACCTCTACCCCAGCCCCAACCTTTGACGGCTCTCGTAGGGGGCGCGGGTGTCTGGTCACCTCTGATAGCACGTATCCTCACCATCAGTGAGAGTATGGAAATAGAGGTTTATGATTGTGATGTCAAAAATCTCGCATCAAATGAAGTGGAATTTTCCTAACGGTTACATAGCTTCTCGTAGATAAGTACAGACGTCTCCATACCGATCTGCGAGACTCTAATAAACCGGCATGTGATTCATGACTCCTATGAACCTATAGCTCTGATACTAACTTGTCACAACCCAAGTTTGCCCTCCGTGAATAGTCATGACGACACCTAGTCTCTACGACTAGGTAAGCCTAACAAATGTGGAAAAGAAATAATTGCAGAAAAGAAACTAATAAAACCTGAGATAACAAAGTATAATAGTGTTTAAGATGCCACCCGGCGTATAACAATCCAAAAATTTCAGCCTAACACTCCCAAAATCCGGAACCCCGTGAATCACAAGCTAAGAGTACATAAAATGCTCTAACTCCAGAAATGTCTAACAACAACGAGATACAGAAGGGCTATACTACTATAGAGAATGGAAAGGGACTCCTCGATCTGCGAACGACAGATATACCTCGAAGTCTCTATAGAAAGTGCCTCACCAAAAGGGTGATAAGATTGAGTGGAAGTACCTGTAGCTGTACACGCAAAAATATGTGCAGGAAAAGGCATGAGTACACTACAGCAGTACCAAGTAAGTGCCAAGCCTAACCTCGATCAAGTAGTGACGAGGAAGGTCAGGGCCCTACCGGTCATATACAATAATATATAAGGAACATGAGTAGTAATAAAGAAATAGAGATAAGGTGAGAAACAACAACCACAATCAAGGAAAATAATCACAGAAGGTATACAACTCAACATAGAGATAACAACCGGGGATCTCGTCCTGTAGCCCCAAAAGTAAATACTCGGGGATCTCTCAGTATCCTCAATATATATGTTGGGGATCTCTTGGTATCCCGAGGATGTCTTAGTATCCTCAATATATGTGCTGGGGATATCTTGGTATCCCGAGGTTCTCTTACTATCCTCAATATATATGCTGGAGATCTCTCGATATACCACACGACAGACCCAAATCAATATATGTGCAGGGGGATCTAGCGGAATACCACATCCGTAGTCCCAAAGGTAAATAATCTGTGGATTTCCCAGGTGATGTCTCATATTCCATATCACTGTACAAGGAGGTCTACCGGAATACCACATCCATAGTTCCAAATAAACAGACAAAGGAGATCTACCGGGAACCACTCGTAGTCCCAATGTAAACACGCAGCAACAACACAAGAATAATCAACTCAAATCAATTTCATATCAAAATATATAGGTAATTCTAACATAACATGTTATGCTGCATAGAGCTCAGATAAAGCAGTTTGAGCAACTAAGCAATTAGTCATTTAGGAATGTTTTCCTAAGCTAACAGTAAGCTCAAAGTTCAAGTAGTGTAAGCAGTGAAGTAAAATATGAAATATAGGTACTTAAATGAAAAACAGGATTTTCAACAACCAGCACAAGTACGCGCTCGTCACCACGTACAATGGATTTCAAATATCACAGTACCAAATCCTAAGGGGAGTTCCCCTACACAAGGTTAGACAAGCCACTTACCTCGAACCAGCTCAATCAAATCTATACCACGTTCTTGTCACGAGTATCCGACTCTAAATGGCTCAAATCTATTCAAAGTAATTGCATAATGTAAATATAACTTCAAGTAACTAATTCAACTAATTAATTCGAAGCTAACACGTGAAATTAGGGAAAATGACCAAAAATCCCCCCGGTCCCACATCTCGGAATCCGACCAAAGTCTCAAAATCCAACAACCCATTCAATTGCGAGACTTCCCATACTAGTTTTACTCAATTCTGACTCCGAATCGGCTTTCAAATCTCAAAAATTTATTTTATGAAGTTCCATAATTTTTCCCAAATTTTCATCCCAAATCTCTACTCAAATGATGAATCCAATGTTAGAATCATGTATTTTAGCCAAAAATTGAGTTAGAATCACTTACCCTGATGGTTTTCTTGAAAGTCCCTCGAAAAATTGCCAAAGCCCAAACTCTCTAGGTCAAAATATGAAATAAAACCCCAAATCTCATATTTAAAATGGACCTTCCAGATTCCCTCACCGCTGACCGTGGTAAATCCACCGCTGCAGCGAAAAATGTTGACTGCAGTGATAGGCTTTATATTTTGGCCATAACTTTCTCTACAGATGTATAAATCATAATTTCTTTATCTTTCTGGAAACTAGACACAAAGGACTACAACTTTTATTTTTTAATCATCTCAAAATTCCTTGTAGATCAAAAGACATAGGCTTCCGAAGTTGGACCACGACCTGCGGATTCTTCAAGACCGCGGACCGCGGAAGATTTTTCGCCCCAGTGGTAATACTTCCACCCCAGCTGTAAATACAAGCACAAGAACCAATGCCTGAGTTCCGGTAATGCCCGGACTCGCTCAAAACTCACCCGAAACACACCCGAGGCCCTCGGAATCTCAACCTAAACATACCAACACCTCCCATAATATCATTAAAACTTAGTCGAGCCTTCGAATCACTCAAAAAAACACCAAAACACCAAATCAACTTTGGATTCAAGCTTAAGAGCTTAGGAACTTTCAAATTTCACAAACAATGCCGAAACCTATCAATTCTACTCCGAATGACCTGAAATTTTGCACACACGTCACACATGACACTACGGACCTACTCTAATTTTTTCAGAATTCCATTCCAATGTCGATATCAAAATCTCACTATTGAACCAGAAACTTCAAAAATTTGACTTTCGGCATTTCAAGCTTGATTAAGCTATGGACCTCCAAAACACAATCCAAACACGCCCCTTAGCCCGAAATCACCCGATGGAGCTAACGGAACCAACAAAATTCCATTCCGAGGCCGTCTTCACAATGCTTTGACTACTGTCCAAATTCTAAAGCTTAAGCTCTCATTTAGGGACTAAGTGTCCCAAAACTATCCGTAACTCCAAACAAATCCTCTCGGCAACTCACAATAGCCGAAACAAACACGGGGAACGCAGTTAATAGGGGATCGGGGCATTAATTGTTAAAATGACCGGTTGATTCGTCACACAAGATAGAGAAGTTTAGTTCCACATAGACATGGTAGCAAAATAACAATTCATCTAAAAAAAATGCAAAGATTACTAAGTTTGATGGAGAAAGGATGGAATCTGATGAATGTTGGCCTCCATGGCGGCTCCATTCTCTCCCTTGGTCACAAGTTTGTCTCCAAAAAAGTCCTCCACAAGTCACGTTCCTCCTCCACAAGTCACGTCCTTCTCCACAAAAGTGAGTTTAAAGACTATTTATATGGGATAGGTTCAGCATGGGGTGAAATAATACAAGCCCACTTCCAAATAGCTTTTTTAGGTTAGCTCGTTTACTCTCTCGTGTGCACGCAAGAGTGAACGAGCAAAGTTCTTCTCTTTTTCTTTTTCTTCTAGGTCTCTCGTGCACTTCCATGCCTTTTTGCTATACTTTGCTATTTTTATTCAAGCTTTTCCTTAGTAGCTCGTGCACTCTCTCGTGTGCACGCGAGAGTAAACAAGCAAAGTTCTTTTTTTCTTTTCTTCCCGAATCAACTTCTTTTGCTCACATTTCATCCAACTTTCTCCTACACATAATAATTCACGTAATGAGCATAATTCACTACAAAAACTCATGTAATCTACTGTAACCACACAATTGATGAGATGAAAGTACACCGAAAAATATGCATTTTTGGCCATTTATCAACACCCCAAACTTAAACTCTTGCTCGTCCTCGAGCAACTTTCTACACTTTACAACAACACGACCTTTTTAAACAACTCTCATAACTCATCACACCAAGAATATTTAAATAGGCTAAGCACAATAGTGTAACATCCTCACCTCAGATTTGACTCATAGGTACCACGCATTTTTCACAACCCGCACTTACTCTAACATAGAGGTCAACGACTTTATAAATCAAGTACCCCCACACAACAAAAGAGAGTAGTTCCTCACACACAAAATTCAAGAACAATTAGGAACTCAATATAAAAAGAATTCACTCACTTTCAAAAACAACATTCATATGCCACAAAATATAAACCATAGGCTTGCCCGTAGTGTACTACTTTACTAATCGAGCTCATTCAGTCAAGGATCAATTAGGGATTTATTTAGTAGTAATATAGGCTGTGGGACGGGTACGATACATTAGATATACGAGTGACTACACCTTCATAAGTACTTTTATACATATACTTTAACATTTAAAACCCCACATTTATGTCAAACCATAAATCCACCTTCAAATCAATGTATATTAACTCCATACTTCTTTAAACATCAAGAGTCACCACTATTAAGGAATATTTCTCACACAATACAACTACTTTTCTTTTTTCTTTTTTCAATTCAAGTGACTCTTACTTTTTAAAACAGTACACCATTCTCATTATTTCATTGGTTCCACTCAAAAGCCTAACTAGCAACCGACACTTTAACTTTTACAAAGTTCATTACAATTCAAGTGCTCATGAGAGGTGAAAAGGTTCAAATAGATGGTTAATTCAAATAAATGGGTAATACTTGTAATGTGGTTGCCAAAGAAACAGGATTTACAGGCTCAAAGTGTTAACTACGATACATAATAATTAGACTACCTGGATAAACAAAGAAACACCTATATCACTTTCAAGACTGAACAAATCTACTATTTCACTTTGCAAACACACGGGGCAAATTCTATACATCAAATGCAATGCACAGAATAACACACAAACCTCACACACACATAGCACATAACTTATTGAGGATTGGACTCATCAAGACACTCTTGTCAAAGCAGTTAAGCAAAGTTAAGATCATTCAATTTGATGTTCTTGTAAAAGAATCAAAAACCGAGCCTTGATCACAGCGAACTCAACCTTAGGAAGAGTGGGCGCTAATACTTTTTACCCAATAGTGGTATCGGGGTCAATTTCCACAGGGAGCTAGATAAGGGAGTTGAGTATTTGTTATGTCTAGAGATGCGTTTTGGCTTCTAATTGTACTTATACCATTTTTGGGTTTTTATTTTTATCAACTGCAATTTAACAACTACTAACTAGAACTAAATTATGCTAAAATATTGATTCTAGTTTGTATGCAAGATAGAGAAAAGCACTAGGGCTGTGGCATGTACCTAGGTAGTCAACTAACGGGTAGATATTCCTAATACAAGAATGATGATTATGGGGCTTATGCTATAATCGTTGCACGATTGCACTCACTCTCACACCTCTCGATAGAGAGAGTGATTTTGCCCCAGNTAGGTTTAGCTAGACATGAGAGGAACAGAAATTGAAGAAATAGTAGATGAAATCAACATATTAATTAACTACAATGATAATCTACAAGAATCCACGATAAAATAAGATGAAATTGCCCAAAATAGGCTTAAACTTGAGTCTCACGAGTACAACAACTATATCTGATACCCAACTTAACCTAAAATTGGTAAAATATTCTATTTATACTAGGCTAGAAAAACTGGACAAAAATGCCCCTACGGGGCTGGCGCGGCCGCGTAGGGTCTTGGTCTTCAATTTATTCACTCTGAAGCTGGGGATGCGGACCGCGCAAAAGGGTATCACGGCCACGCTGACTGAGGAGCGCGGACCGTATAGAAATGGGGCGCGGCCGCGTGGAGAAAATGGCCAAAATTACAAGTCTCTGAATTTCACCCACGCGGACCGCACTATTTTGGTGTGCGGCCGCGTGGGTTTGCCTTTGCATGTTATGGCCTTCTGAAGCTCCTCAGGCGCGGACCGTGTCAGGGTGAGCACGGACCGTGTCAGGGTGAGCGCGGACCGCGCAGGTCACAAGTAAAAATCCCAACTCTCTGAACCTCCAGCGCGGCCGCGTGGCAAATCAGTGCGGTCCGTGCTGGGTCTGTTTGATCCTCACTTTACTTGACTTTCACACTTGGCAGATTTCATTCCTTTTTTAGCCGATCTGTGACAATTGTTATCTTGTCGTTCAAACCTGCAATCAAGCGCAACTTGTAAGCATTTTGGGACTAATTTATGGCAATTCACGCACAAAGCTTAGGTAAGAATGAGTATAAAACGTGTAAAAATCATAGTTATCAACTCCCCCAAACATAAACCTTTGCTTGTCCTCAAGCAAATAAAACAAGACCTACCCCTCATAGGAAAACAACCAGTTAAATTCTGCCTATCCTAAAGTAACCTCGACAAGCATCAATTGGGACTAACAATTTCCCTCAATGCGAATTCATCATTAACACATTTAAGCTTTTGAAAATTTGTGGATCAAGTGAGACACAAGAGCATCAAGAGTTGACACATGTTCATCAAAGAACTTTTCTCAATCACTTTGGTCATTATGGAACCCAAACTCGCACATCCTCAACTTTCCCTAAGTTAACCTCACCTTTTAGAGTATTGACACACAAACCGAGGTGGATGGAATCTCACTCATCTCTATCAAAGAAAAGGCCTTAAGTCCGGCTCTAAGTACCATATGCTTGCCCCTCATGTAAGTATCCACTAATGTAGGCTTCCCTCAACTCAAGATCATGTAGGGCTTTTGAGGAGTCATTGTGAAGGCTTTTGGGTAAAGGTAGGGCATGT
The DNA here is from genome assembly GCA_026770625.1 of Nicotiana glauca. Taxonomy (NCBI): domain Eukaryota; kingdom Viridiplantae; phylum Streptophyta; class Magnoliopsida; order Solanales; family Solanaceae; genus Nicotiana; species Nicotiana glauca. The sequence goes on along the minus strand of MU728056.1, from coordinate 230,951 downwards.
GTTTGTACAATTAGGTTCAATCTTCCCTTAAGCACTTCTTTTGATTCATTTTGGCATACTTTCTTGACTCATTTGAGTAGTTCACTTCTTTCAAGGGGTTAGAGAGACACATTGTCACTCTTTCTTTTGCAATTCAAACCTTTATCCTTTTTGTCTACCTTTTTCACATCTTTTTCACTTTTTGTTGTCCTTGAATTCCCTTTTTTTTTGTTCTTATTCACTTTTGTCTTTCTTTTTGACTTTTTCTTTTCTATTTTTCATTGCCTTCCTTTTCTTGTTGCTTTTGTGCCTTTTTATCATATTGATACCTTTCTTGTATCTCCCCCCAAACTTAGACACTTGCCATTACTCAAGGGAAGATTTGGGTGCCAAGAGAGGGTTTCATTAAAAATGGGTATAGGCTTGTAGCTTTGGTGCATGAAAGAAGAAGGTTTAAGGCTCAAAAGGGGTGAACTAGAGCTCATTTCATTGGTAGGTCATGGGAATTGTTCAAATTTGGTAGTTTGGATCAAGGAGGGCCTATAATCACTTCTCAAGTCAAGTTTCACCTATGATTTCGCCTCAAAAAATATTCAGGGCAAGTTCTAGACCATTGACTCGGTACTTAGGCTCACAATCCAAATCCTCACCACACAATCAAGGATTGCTAAAGACGGAGTCGAGGGCCCACAACAACCTTAGTTACGATTCAAGCGCACAATGTCCCACTTTGACCACGTGATGATTATTTGGTCAACACAAGAGTCTCAAGGCCACGACTTTCACCATCCTAAACACAACATCATGTCTTTGACCATGGGATCAAAGGCAAGTGTGTTAGGCCCAAGTGAATCTTTGCATGAGGTACCCTTAACTACCAAAACTTGAAAATCAAAAAGAAAAATCAAAAACGGACTCAAACCCTTAAGAAGGTTGTCACGCCATCTATCATTAGGAAGAGCCACCCGGTTCGCACAACACTCTACCCTTGGAAAGAACCGTGGCATTAAGAAAACCAAGGGCTTATTGCAACCGTCAAAACAAAACACTNCAAGATCAAAATAGTAGGGCGCACCCCCACGAATAAAAGCTGGCATTGTCCCCAATGCCAACTACCAAAATAAGCTGAACAAAACATAGACAAAGGATATAGAAAAGGCCCCTCAAGCCTGCTCCACATGCGTGGTATCTCCTGTCGTCCCTGGATCCTCTGTAGCAGCCGGGACCTCAGACTGGTCTCCAACCTGCTGCTTCTCTATTGCTGCTAGGACATGGGCCAGATCAGGGATAGGCTGAACCACTGGTGGGGCACTGGATGAACCCTCCGGAACCTGGGCCACCTCTATCACAACTCCCTCAGTGCTAGGGAGTTTCCTCTTCTTCCTCGGCCTGGGAGTCTCCTCCTGCTGTGGATGAACTGGTGTTGGATCTACAGCTGGGTCCCCAAGGAGTAAGTAAGTGGCATCTGATCCGCTAGAAGCTTATCCACATCCTCCCTCAACTTTGTCACTGACTCCTTTGAAGCCTTTTGCTTCCTTAGCTTCCTGTGCTCCCGAGCCAGTTTTCCCAATGCTGTGTTGTGTGACCCAACTGCCTTAGTCAAGGCATCTATCGTCACCATCATCTTTTCCTAGTTGGCTAGGATCTTCTTCAGTGTCTCCTCAATGGAAGGAGGGGTCTCAACTGTGGCAGGAGCGAACTGTGCCTAGACTACAGTGGCCAAGTTTGACAACTTGGATGTCGCAGATGACATCCAGTTGTTCAAACTGGCTAGAGACTGAGCAAGCTGGTGGGCAGTGAACCGGTGAGTCTTCGATGACGGGACATCCGGGTCTGCTGAAGTAGATGGACCAGCAATAGTAGAAGGACTCGGAGGCAATGTCTCACAGGTAGCAGGGATGGTGGAAGGATCAGTGGGCTGCTCAATAACCGTTGGCTCCTCAGACTGGCCAGGTGCAGTGGAGGTGGATGCTTGAGGCTTGTTGGACCTCTTTAGGTTGTCGGGACCCAACTGACTGTACCATGAGTAGGGGGCCACCGGATCTACCTTGACGTCATACTTCTTCTTCTTCACTTCCAATTCTCTAAAGTACAGGGAAAGAGTGTTTGGGAAGGGATAGTTCGTGTTAGTCTCTTGGCCGACCGTAGAAATCACCCGGGACATGATGTTGCTCACATTAAGAGGAAACTCGGCCATAGTAGATGCCACCAAAACTGCACGGGCAGTAGGAATTGTGTGATCATGGGTGGTGGGGTCAAGCTTGCTACACACGAAAGTCAACCAACCCTTGGCTTCAAAGTTGAATGTGTTTCTCATAATCTTCTCCCCCACTTGTAACCAAACTGGGACTGTGCCCGAGGCTGCCAAATGTTGTGCCAACCAAGGACAAACCTCTTCTTTCATTGCCAGCTTTTCTAAGTATTGGGTTTCGTCCTCTTCATTGAACCCCAAAAATTCATTCAGGGACTTCCCATCGAACATCACTACTTTGTCCCTCACTTGAGTCGCTTTTGAGTCCCTCACTATATGATGAACATTACAGTAAAAATCTTTCACCATATGTTCATTTGCGACTATGCAACACTCCTTGAAGAAACCCCAACCCTCTCTAGTACGGAATTGAGCTTGCACATGGGGGTTGAGAGGAACAAGGTCAGAATCAATAAACTGCCTCTCCGGAATCAATTTCCTCTTGGGCCACCACTCCCGAAATCTGTGGAAGGCTATTTCGCTCACAAATCTATTAGCCCATTCTTCCGGCTTCCTATTTCTGTCAACACCTCCAACTTGGGGCTCACCCCCCTCACCGTATCCTCCGCTCTCCCCGGATATTAAAGCTGTGGGGGTGGAGTATTCTTCAGCACTCTTAGCTACGGACTCATCAGATGAGTCTGAAACTACATTTACTAGCCTTTTTGAGATGGGCGAGGCTGATGGGGAGTCATGCAACCGAAGTGGGATAGACATGTGAGTTGGAGCAGACTCTGAAGTGATGCTCCTTGAGGGTGCGTACTCACTCCCCGAAAAGTGGAAAGCAGCTCTATCAGCTTCCCGTATTGTCTTGCGGGTCTTCTTTATATTCTCCCGAGCCTGGGGAGTGAGTTTGACAAGCCACTTCCCTTTTCCCCCGCGGGAGGAACTACCCCTCCCGGGTTGTTGTTGTTCTTTTCCGCCTCTTTTATTAACCATTATCTGCAGAGGAAAGTCTAATCTTGTTAGTTGAAGCACATGCAGTGAGTTGGATGAAACAGTAATGCACAGTGTATGATCAAGGCTGCAAAATAGAAGGGGCGCGGACCGCGCAAAAGTGTCACGCGGCCGCACTGGGATGGCGCGGACCGCGTAAAATTGGAGCGCGGACCGCGCTCAAGATGTTCCACTGAAACCCCTCTCTGAATCTCACCAACACGGTCCGCACTGAAGTGGACGCAGACCGCGCTTATACATGACTTAAAAATAGCACTCTCTGAACCTTGCACGCGCGGTCCGCACTGATTTGGACCGCGGCCATGCTGGGATGGCGCGGACCGCGCACAAAAGTTAAGCGGACCGTGCAGAAGAACTCAACACACAACCAAGAGGAAGTGCGGACCGCGCAGAAAAGACGCGCGGCCGTGTAGGGCAAATATTTAGCTGAGTATGGGGATTTTCATCTAAGTCCAATTTTTAAATCAAATTATGGGTCCTAATTGTGCCTGCTCAGTTATTAATCAAGAATTTAGGCCCATTGTTTCACAAAAACACACAAAATCTACCCTAACAGTTAAAACTAAGAGAGAAATAAGAAAATAAGAAGTTATACTAATAGGAAGCAAATAAAAATGATCAAAAATTAACTATGAATGAGATTAGCGAAGAATGTTACCAGGGATTGAGAAAGTTTTAACTACTTGAAGCAAGTTCTTTTGATGCAAAGTGAAAATTTAGAGCTCAGGTTGAAAATTAGTGAAAAGGTTAAGACGAAGCCTAGGGTCCCTATTTATAGAAAACACTGTGGGACCCCTTTACTTACCCACCAGTGCGGCCGCGCAATAATGGTCGCGGACCGCGTTGGATTTCCAGCGTCCTAAATTGTTTGTACAGCCCACGCGGACCGCGCTGTTTTGTCATGCGGCTGCGTGGGAAACTTCATAGAACCTATAATTTGGGCTTCTCCTATGCGGACCGCACAAAAATGTCATGCGGACCGCGCAACTGACTTCAGAGACTCAGTTCACATTTCATCAGCCTGCGCGGACTGCACTGATTTGGTGCGCGGCCACGCAGGCAAACTCCAGAGACCTTAAAATTTGGTACTTTTGTCCTGCACTGGTCCAACATCAACCCTGCAACATCTCACAAACCATGAGTTCAAAAATCCTAATCTACAACAGAAAATAAAAAGAAAGAAAAAGGCATGGGTTGCCTCCCAAGAAGCACCTGATTTAACGTCGCGGCATGACGCATGTTACCATCATATCACTTCAAATGAATAAGTGCCACCACGTGGATGTCATCAATCTTCCCCACATAGTGCTTGACACGATGCCCATTTACCCTGAATACTTCACCATTCTTGTTTTTTAGATCAAGAGCACCGAAGGGAGTTACAAAGACCACTTTAAAGGGACCACTCCATTTGGATTTGAGCTTCCCCAGAAATAACCTTAGCCGAGAATCGAAAAGAAGAACCATGTCACCCACCTTGAATTCTTTACCCCGAGCATACTTATCATGGAGGTACTTCATATTTTCCTTATACAAGGACGAGCTGGAGTAAGCATAAACTCATCAAGTTCATTCAATTGCTCCACTCGGAGGTTGGCCGCAATATCCCATTCCAAGTTCAATTTTTTTAATGCCCACATCGCCTTATGCTCTAGTTCCACCGGGAGATGACAAGCCTTACCAAACACCAATCGATATGGAGACATACCAATCAGAGTCTTATAAGCCGTCCGATAAGCCTAAAGAGCGTCATCCAACGTCTTTGACCAATCGATCCTAATTGCATTCACTGTTTTGGACAAAATACTCTTAATTTCCCGATTTAAAACCTCCACTTGGCCGCTTGCTTGAGGATGGTAGGGGGTATCACCTTGTGGTTAACTCCATATTTGGCGAGCAAAGAATCAAAGGCCTTGTTGCAAAAATGGGACCCCCTATCACTAATGATAGCACGAGGGGTTCCAAATCTAGTGAAGATATTCTTTTTCAAAAATGCCACGACACTCCGGGCTTCATTGTTGGGAAGAGCCACGGCTTCAACCCACTTGGAGAAAGAATCCACCGCCACGAGAATATACATGTTCCACAAGAGCTCACAAACGGGCCCATGAAATCAATGCTCCACACATCAAAAATATCTACCTCTAGAATGGTGTTAAGAGGCATCCCATACCTCTTAGAAATCCCTCCAGCTCATTGTCATGCATCACACTTTTTCACCAAATCGCTTGCATCTTGAAACAAAGTCGGCCAATAGAAGCCACAACATATAACCTTTGATGCCATCCTCACTCCCCCATGACGACCACCATAATGAGAAGAGTGGAAAGCTTCCAATATGTTCAATTGTTCTTCTTCCGGGACACATCGGCGAATCACACCATTGGTTCAAATTTTAAACAAGTAGGGCTCGTCCCAATAGTAATCCAAACTATCCCACTTGAGCTTCTTCCTTTGGTTGGAAGAGAGCTCATACGGGACTATACCGGTCACAATATAATTGGCCACATCGGCAAACCACGGTATATCATGCATAGACACCGCAAGGAGTTGTTCATTCGGGAAAGCATCATTTATCTCAACATCATTGCTCGGTCTCCCTTCTTCCTCTAGCCGGGACAAATGATCCGCGACTTGATTTTCACTTCCTTTTCTATCCACAATCTCTAAATCAAATTCTTGCAAGAGTAGTACCCATCTCATCAACCTTGCCTTTGAATCTTTCTTTGTCATCAATACCTAAGGGCGGCATGATCTGTATGGATAATTACCTTGGCCCTCATAAGGTATGGTCGGAACGTTTCCATGGCGAACACAATAGCTAGCAACTCCTTCTCGGTGATTGTATAGTTCTTTTGAGCCTTATTCATCGTCTTGCTTGCGTAGTACACCAGATGGAACATTTTGTTGATTCTTTGGCCAAGCACCGCACCAACCGCTACATCACTTACGTCACACATAAGTTCAAAAGGCAATCCCCAGTTGGGTGCAGTGATGATGGGAGTTGTGGTCAATTTATGTTTCAACAATTCAAAGGACTCCATATACCTCTCATCAAAGACGAACTTCACATCGTTTTCCAACAGTTTACAAAGCGGGTTCACAACTCTTGAAAATTCTTTAATGAATCGCCGATAAAACCCGGCGTGGCCCAAAAAACTCCTCACCCCTTTAACAGAAGTAGGGGGAGGGAGCCTAGAGATGACCTCTATTTTCGCCTTATCGGCTTCAATACCATGCTTTTAGATTTTGTGCCCCAAGACAATTCCCTCTTGCACCATGAAGGGACACTTTTCCCAATTTAGTACAAGATTTGTTTCCTCACATCTTTTCAACACTTTGTCCAAGTTCACTAGGCATTCTTCAAATGAGTCCCCCACCACACTAAAATCGTCCATGAAGACCTCTAGAATATCCTCCACCATGTCGGTGAAGATTGCCATCATACATCTTTGGAAGGTCGCCGGAGCATTACAAAGTCCAAATGACATTCTTGAGGAAGAGAATGTGCCATACGGACATGTAAAGGATGTCTTTTCCTAATCCTCCGGGGCAATGACAATTTGATTGTACCCCGAGTAGCCATCAAGGAAGCAATAATAAGCCTCGCCCGCTGAACGATCAAGCATTTGGTCCAAGAATGGTAGAGGGAAATGATCTTTTCTAGTGACCTTGTTGAGCTTTCTATAATCCATGCATACCCTCCAATCCATGACCGTACGGGTAGGAATCAATTCATTGTTGGAATTTGTGACGACCGTCATACCCCCCTTCTTTGGCATACATTGGATCGGGGAGGTCCATGAACTATCCAATATAGGGTAGACCACACCGGCATCCAACCACTTGATAACCTCTTTCTTGACTACCTCTTGCATAGCTTCATTTAGTCTTCATTGGTGTTCAAGAGACGGCCTTGCATCTTCCTCCAAAATGATCTTATGCATGCAAAAAGCGGGGCTTATACCCCGAATATCCGCTAATGTCCATCCAATCGCCCGCTTGTGCGTTTGGAGCACCGCCAAAGTGGCGTCAACCTGCAAGTTAGTTAATCAAGAAGAAAGAATAACAGGCAAAGTGAAATTAGGACCCAAGTATTCATACCTGAGGTGAGGAGGAAGTGGTTTCAACTCCAACACCGGAGGCTCCTCAATAGATGGCTTTGTTGGGGGAGTTTTTACGATTCTCAAGGTCCAATGATAACTTCCTAGGCTCATAAGAGTATAAGCCCATACCATGTAAAGCATTTACACATTCAATTCTCGCGGCATCATCATTAGCCTCCATGTTCAAAAGCACCGCTTCAAGTGGGTCTTCAACATTGATCATTGCACTTGTGTCATCCACTATCACCGCTGTGACAATGTCAACAAACGAACACACCTCGGTACTATTTCGTTACCTCATGGATTTGCACATATGGAACACCACCTTTTTATCACCAACTCGGAAGGTCAACTCTCCCGCCTCAACATCAACCAAAGCCTTCCCCGTTGCTAGGAAAGGTCTTCCGAGAATAATTGGGACTTCAAATTCCACCTCACAATCTAGTATCACGAAGTCGGCCGGCAAGATGAACTTATCAACTCGAACAAGGACATCGTCGATTATACCCAAAGGCTGCTTCATTGACCTATCCTCCATTTGGAGCCTCATTGAAGTCGGGCAAGGTTGCCCGATTCCCAAAGTTTTGAACACCGAATATGGCATTAAGTTGATACTTGCCCCCAAGTCACAAAGGGCTTTTGCAAAGTCGGCGCTTCCAATAGTGCACGGGATAGTGAATGCACCGAGGTCCTCAAGTTTAGGAGCCATGGAGTGAACAATTGCACTCACTTGATGGGTCATCTTGATTGTCTCACACTCCATTGATCTCTTCTTTGTGACCAAATACTTCATGAATTTCGCATACCCTAGCACTTGCTCGAGTGCCTCCACCAAAGGCACATTGATAGTCAAACTCTTCATCATCTCAATGAATTTCTTAAATTGGTTATCAACTTTTTGCTTGGCCAAACGTTGAGGGTAGGGCGGAGGAGGCCTAGGCAAGGGTGCCTTGGCTTTTGGCACCTCCGGCTCGGGCATATCTATCACATGTTCCCTAGACGGGTTCACGTTCTCTTGTGTCTCCTCCTCAACCTCATGAATGTCAATTCGTACTTCATTTCTTGCACTTGGTTCCACCACATCATCAACCCCCGTAGGCATATCATCATTAGGCAACTCATTTTCATCCACCATGACTTGATTCTCTCTTGAGGCTTGCACATCACCGCCTCGTCCACTCCGTGTGGTCACCGCCATCACATGGTTATTGTGCCCTCCCTTTGGGTTTACTACCATGTCACTAGGTAGAGCACCCTTTGGGCGAGTATTTAAGGATTGTGAAATTTGACCAAGTTGCACCTCCAAGTTACGGATGGAAGTGTTGTGTGAAGCCAATTGCGCATCCGACTCTTGGTTCTTCTTCATCATTTGTTCAAACATAACCTCAATTCTCCCAAATTCATTGCCCGAAGAAATCGACCCTTGAGATTGAAACGGTGGCGGGTTGTTTGGTTGTTGAAACATCGGAGGCCTTTGAATGCCTTGCCCCCGATTACCTTGACCACTATTGTTGTTCCACCCCCTTGACCATTGTTATTATTCCAATTGTTGTTGTTATTTCCATTCCAATTTCCACCATTGTTACCTTGATTTCCCCAATTATTGTTTTGGTTATTCCCATTCCAATTTCCACCGCCTTGTTGTTGATTATTATTATTCCAATTTCCACCTCCTTGTTGATTACTCCAATTCCCTTGAGATCTCCATTGTTGATTGCCTTGATTTCCTCTATTTCCTTGGTAGTTGTTAACATATTGACAATCCTCACTTTGCTCATCCTAGCACTCATTTGAATAACCACTACCATCATCATAGTTGTCTTAATTTCCTTGAGGTTGTTTCTCTCTTTGCCTTCTTTTCATCATATTCACTCCTTCCATGGCATTGACTTGGTGCGGGTTTTGAACTTGTTGCAATTGCGCCTTCGCCAATTGGTTCATTGTTGTTGTAAGTTCAGTAATGGCTCAGCCGTGATCATGCAACTCCTTATGCAAATGTATGACATTAGGATCACCTTGAGGAACGTTTGCCCGGCTTTGCCATGCCGAAGAAGTATCGGCCATTTCATCTAACACATCACAAGCTTCATTGTACGGGAGCTTCATAAAATTTCCACCCGCCAATTGGTTCAAAATACATTGGTTTGTTGTGTTGATGCCTCTATAGAACGTTTGTTGAATCATCACATCAGTCATATCATTATTTGGACATTCTTTGACCATAGTTCTAAATCTCTCCCATATTTCATGCAAAGGTTCCATTGGCTCTTGTTTGAAAGCCAAAATCTTATCACGGAGCGCAGCCATGTGACTTGGAGAAAAGAACTTGGCAATGAACTTGTCCGCCAATTCATCCCATATTGTAATTGAATGATTTGGAAGCCTTTCTAACAAATCCGATGCTTTCCCCCGAAGAGAGAACGGGAAAAGCCTCAATCTTAAAGCATCCTCGGATACATTGGTTTGTTTACTCCCCCAGCAAGTATCTACGAACCCCTTCAAGTGCTTGTATGCATTTTGGTTGGAGGCGCCCGTAAAATATCCTCTTTGCTCGAGAGGTGTCAACATAACATTGGTGATTTGAAAATTCCCCGCCCGGATTCGGGGAGGGACTATGGCACTTGTATAACCCTGGTTCGGAAGGACCCTTGGAGCTACTCTTGGTGGAGGCAGAGGAGGGTCTGGGATTTGATCATTTGGATTTGCATTAGCATTTCTACCTCTCTGTGGTATTTGTGGTACCTGGAGCTCATCTTGCTCGACATCATCAACCTCCTCCCCCGCAACCACGTTGTCAAGAGGGACATTTCCGTTTAGAGCCATGTGTACCTGATAGATCTACACAAATAATGTTAGTAAAAAGAAGGAAAGAGAAGCAAAACACAAAACTAGCTACGCAAATAGTCAACATCGTAAGCTCCCCGGCAACGGCGCCAAAAAGTGATCGCAGCGGACTCAACCTTAGGAAGAGCGGGCGCTAATACATTTTACCCAATAGTGGTATCGGGGTCAATTTCCACAGGGAGATAGATAAGGGAGTTGAGTATTTGTTAAGTCTAGAGATGTGTTTTGGCTTCTAATTGTACTTCTACCATTTTTGGGTTTTTATATTTATCAACTACAATTTAACAACTACTAATTAGAACTAGATTATGCTAAAATATTGATTCTACTTAGTATACAAGATAGAGAAAAGCACTAGGGCCATGGCATGTACCTAGGTGGTCAACTAATGGGTAGAGATTCCTAATACAAGAATGATAATTATGGGGCTTATGCTATAACCGTTGCACGATTGCACTCACTCTCACACCTCTCGATAGAGAGAGTGATTTTTCCCCAATTGACTCTCTCGAGACTAATTGGGTAGGCCAATATGCCCAAGCAACTTAGGTTTCAAGTTGGGTAATTACTCTCTCGAGGTTTAACCCGTTAATTGGGACTACCATTCTCATGGGTCCATCCCAATTCCTTGTTGGGTCAATTTTGGAGTCATAGACACTCTTTCTCAAGAAGGAGTCAAGACCCACTAAGCTAGACTTAGTGTTTGCAACCAAATTAACCCAAATAGCAAACACTCAACATCATTCAAGCATTAAACAATCACACCCATTAATTACCCATACTAGGGTTGAGCCACAACCCTAGCTAATAGGTTTAGCTAGACATGAGAGGAACAGAAATTGAAGAAATAGTAGATGAAATCAACATATTAATTAACTACAATGATAATCTACAAGAATCCACGATAAAACAAGATGAAATTGCCCAAAATAGGGTTAAACTTGGGTCTCACGAGTGCAGCAGCTATATCTGATACCCAACTTAACCTAAAATTGGTAAAATATTCTATTTATACTAGGCTAGAAAAACTGGACAAAAATGCCCCTGCGGGGCTGGCGGGGACCGTGCAGAAATGCAGCGCGGCCGCGTAGGGTCTTGGTCTTCAATTTCTTCACTCTGAAGCTGGGGGCGTGGACCGCGCAAAAAGGTAGCACGGCCGCACTAACAGAGGAGCACAGACCGTGCAGAAATGGGGCGCGGCCGCGTGGAGAAATTGGCCAAAATGACAAGTCTCTGAATCTCACCCACGCGGACCGCACTGTTTTGGTGCGCGGCTGCGTGGGTTTGCCTTTGCATGTTATGGCCTTCTGAAGCTCCTCAGGCGCGGACCATGTTAGGGTGAGCGCGGACCGCACAGGTCAAAAGTAAAAATCCCAACTCTCTGAACCTCCAGCGCGCCCGCGTGGCAAATCAGTGCGGTCCGCGCTGGGTCTGTTTGATCCTCACCTTTACTTGACTTTTACACTTGGCAGATTTCACTCCTTTTCGAGCCGATAATTGTCATCTTGTCGTTCAAGTCTACAATCAAGCGCAACTTGTAAGCATTTTGGGACTAATTTATGGCAATTCATGCACAAAGCTTAGGTAAGAATGGGTATAAAACGTGTAAAAATCATAGTTATCAAGCCTAAGAGTCACAACCAAAGTACTACCATTCTCAAGGTATAACAAAGTCAAGAGATATTGCTTCAATTCTGACACAGCACAATGGTTCCTACTCCTAAAAAATACAACTAACTACACTCGATACAAACAAAACCCTTGGAAAAGAATCGCGGTACAAAGAAAAACCAAGGGGGAATTAATACACTACCTACAAAGAAAATCTTTTTTTTCTTTCGACTTGAATCCCTCAAGAAACCTGTCGAATGAGATCCATCGTCGGGAGAAGTCCAATTTTTCTCCATTGTTTTTTCTTCTTCTAACACACTACTACTAATTATCTAGTGAAAATTTTCCCATCCCACATTTAAAAGAGTGCAGTGTTCCCAATGCACAAATAGAGAAAAACACAAAAGATGGTGGACAAGATACTCCTTGAGATCCCAAAGGCCAAAGCAATAGCGGCTCACGGGGTACTCAGACTTTCCCCAAGCATGGTCCTTTGTGTGGGCACCCTACACTTAGTTCTCACCATCTAGCTCGCTTTTGCACACTTCCTCTGGCTTTGATCCCTATGCTCAAAATCCTACAAATTAAAACCACACTACAAAAATAACATAATAAAAATAAAAATAAAAGAAACCAGTAAAGTTGGGTTGCCTCCCAACAAGCGCCTAATTTAACGTCGCGGCACGACTTGAACCACTTTTTGTCTCCATCTCGAACTTATGAATTGAGCCCCAACTGGGCATCCAGTCAGTGGCTATGCTCCTTTGGTGGGGATACAAAAATAAACAGGCCAAGTAATATATTTTTTACTCTATACTTCTCGGCCTTTATATGAGGAATGTAATTTTTTCTCTTTGGCACGACAAATCCAAGAATGTAAGTAGCCTGTCCCTCTTCCATTGACTCCTCCAAAGGATCAGATGACTCGATTTCCTGTCAACGTCCAAACACAATGTTGAAAAATGTATGAAGCGAGGACCAACACACTCAAACTCTAGATCTGCTTCACTATTTACATCCTCATATAATATTTACTACTTCTCACATGACTTTAGAGTGCTTTACTCAACATGGACATCATCGATAAAAGATGGTCGAATGATTGACTCTCCACTTTTAGCTCCTCAATTTGGCGTATAAGCTCATTTTCAGTTTTACACAACTCAAAACTATTTTGTTGGGCGTTAAACGCAACAACCTTTACATTCAATTTATATTCCAAGTCGTGAATAACAGTGCCAAATTTTTCGATCTCTTGTCCCAGTTTAGCACTTCCTTCTTTTAAGTCTTTTATCCCATCAGTAATTTTCTCACGTTGAGCCTCATATATTTCTAATCTTTCAGCTTGTTCCATTAGCCAAGTTTGGCTTAAAATCTCCTTTTCTTTGAAAGTTGCCTCAGGCTGGAACTCACTCTTTTGTCGAAATTTAGGCTCTTCCTGACTATCAACTAAGTCTGCAACTTGTTGATCATTAGATGTTTCAACCCATTCTTCTACTTTGGCCTTCATTCTCTTCATTTTTGTCTTGAGATCTTCCATCTCTTTTCGACGTTCCTAATTATCTACCTCATCATGTCCATTGTCTGAGCATCATGTTCAATATCTTCCATATCGTTGATCTTATCAAACTCACAAACATTATTAGAAAGATCATAATAGGTTCGGAGATGGATATAAAGAATTAGGACAATCGTCCCAACGGCCACCTTAACCATCACACATGTTGTAAATATTCCACTCATATGATTGAGATTGTGTGCACAACCCGCTCCTGGGAACATTCTGACAATTTTTCCACTAGTGAGGTCCTCCACAATATGGACAAGGATCATCAAAGTAAGAATAATTATCATTCAAACAATTCCCATTCCAAGGTGTCATGTCAAATAAGAAAAGAAAATACTAACTAAATAAGAAAATTAAAAACTTGAATAAAAATCAACTAAAAGATAAACTTATATAAACAATTAATAAATAATTCTCCGGCAACGATGGCAAAAACTTGTTGGTTCCCCAAGTACACGCAAGTATATGTGGCCGTCAAGTAATAAAATGACTCGAAAGTCGGATGTCAAACCTACAAAGATATAGATTAACAGTTAATTAAGCAAACTAAAACAAAATTAATGTCCAAGATAATCAAAAGTTTGATTTTTCTATTACAACTACTATTGCAAAATTTAAACACTTAACCAAGGGAGATATAGATTTCAGAGTTGTGATCGGTTCAATCATATTGAGTTCGTAATTACACATGTTAATCCGAATTATCTATGATTACTAGTTGACTGGATCATTTATATAAATAGCATATTCCTACAATACTATCCGTTTAGCCATAATATATCAACCTATATTCCTATGGTCTTGAATTTATCATGAACGAATATAATATAGTATTCAACTAAGCAAGACTGTTAGGTATATTCCTATCCTAATTGCAAAATCTTTTCCCGAGCCACGGGTTTAGAAACAAGCTCTCTCCAATTCTACTTTAATCTAAATACGGCTTTCCCAAGCATAGCATAGATAGTAAAAGGAACTCAACTGCTGGCTAAAAAATTAAGCAATTATGCATAGAATTAGAGAAACAACCAAATATGATAACTCGAATTAGCGGTAATATAATTAATAAAATTCAATATTCATGACAACCACAACCCTAGAAAGTGAAGTTTAGTTCCACATAGACATGGTAACAAAACAGCAATTCATCCAAAGAAACGTAAAGATTACTAAGTTTGATAGAAGAAAGATAAAATCTGACGAATGCCTGCCTCCACGGCGGCTCCGTGCTCTCCTTTGGTTCAAAGTCTGTCTCCAAAAACGTCCTCCTCCACAAGTCACGTTCCTCCACCACAAGTCACGTCCTTCTCCACAAAAGTGAGTTTAAAGACTATTTATATGGGACAGGGTTAGCATGGGGTAAAATAATACAAGACCACCTCGGAACAGCCTTTTTAGGTTAGCTTATTTACTCTCTCGTGTGCACGCGAGAGTGAACGAGCAAAGTTCTTCTTTTTTTTTTCTTTTTATTCTAAGTCTCTCGTGCACTTCCATGCCTTTTTGCTATACTTCGCTATTTTTTTCAAGCTTTTCCTCAGTAGCTCGTTCACTCTCTCGTGTGCACACGAGAGTGAACTAGCAAAGTCCTTCTTTTTTCTTTTCTTCCCGAATCAACTTCTTTTGCTCACATTTTGTCCAACTTTCTCCGATACATAAGAATGCGCGTAATGAGCATAATTCACTACAAAAACTCAAGAAACCTACCGTAACCACACAAGTCATGAGATGAAAGTACACCGAAAATATACATTTTTGGCCGTTTATCATGAACACAAAAAGTCAACCCCGGGCCCATGTCATGAAATCCCACAAAAGTTATAAAATCCGACAATCTATTCAACTACAAGTCCAACCATACCAAAATTACTCAAATTCGATACCACAATGCCACTCAAATCCCCAATTCTTACTCTCCAATCCCTCGCCCAAAACTCCCAAAATTCCACCTTAAAACACATAAACTAGGTGGGGGAATTCAATGGGTATACAATATTAATGAATAAAAATGATCAAAAGTGACATACCTCTTGAAACCTAGTGAAATCCCCATCAAAAGAGCCTCCGGCCGAGCTTCTAAAGAACAAAAATGATAAAATCTTGGAACCTTTCAATTAAATACACTGCCCAGGCCTTTCGCTTCTGCGAGTAAAAAATCCGCATTTGCGAAATCGCTTTTGTGATAAAACGTCGCTTTTGCGAAGCCCACTAACTCATGACCTTTGCACCTGCGGTCCCCTCTTTACATCTTCAGGGCCGCATCTGCGAACAACCCAATGCTTTTGCAATCCAAGCCACACTGCCCAGCTCCGCTTCTGCAGAAAACTTTGCACAGAAGCGCGTCCACTTCTGCGAATTTCCTCCACACCTACGCTTCCCAGCAGCCTCCTCCATTTTCGCACCTGCGCACACCTAGCCATTTCTCCGGCTCCGCACCTGCAGCCAATCCCTCAGCAGGTGCGATGACACTAGACCTGAAGCACTTCAGCATATCACCTTAGCCAAATTTGATCAGTTTACCATCCGCAATCTACCTGAGGCCCCCGGGACCTCAACCAAATATACCAACAAGTCCTAAAACACTATAAGAACTCGTTCAAAGCATGAAATCACATCAAAAACACTAAAACCATGAATTGTGCATCGATTCAAGCCTAAGGAGATTATGATCTTCTAACCTTCAAAACTAATAGCGAAACCTAAACTCTGTTTAACCTCAAATTTTGCACACAAGTCGTAAATGATACAACGGACCTATTTCCACTTTCAGAACCAAAATCCAAGCCTGTAACCACAAAGTCAACTCTCGGTCAAGCTTCTCAACTCTCTAAAATTTCATTTTTTCAACTTTTGCCATTTCAAGCCTAAATCACCTACGGACTTCCAAATTAATATCCGGACATACTCCTAAGTCCAAAATCACCATATAAAGCTATAAGAAACATCAAAACTCCATTCTGGAGCCATTTACACATAAGTCAATATCTGGTCAACTCTTTCAACTTAGGCTACCAACCTTGGAACTAAGTGTCCCAATTCATGTCGAAACATCCCCGAAACCAAACCAGCTAGCCCGACAAGTCACATAACAACAATTGAGCATAGTATAAGCAGTAATTAGGGGAATAGAGCTACAACACTCAAAATGTCCAGCCGAGTCATTTTATCCTCCCTCACTTAAATAAATGTTCGTCCTCGAATTGGTCTTGAATCATACCTGGAGTCTCAACTAGGCATGGATATTTGCTCTGTATCTCCCGCTCAGTCTCCCAAGAAGCCTTCTCAACTGGTTGACCTCTCCACTACACCTTCACTGAAGCTATGTTCTTTGACCTCATCTTTTGAACCTGTCGATCAAAAATGGCCACCGGCTCCATATCATAAGTCAAATCACCATCCAATCGATCCGTGAGGAAATCTAAAACATAAGACGAATCACCAACATACTTCCGGTGCATGGAAACATAAAACACTGGATGAACGCTCGATAGATTAGACGGTAATGCAAGGCTATAAGCCACATCTCCAATCATCTTAAGAACCTCAAAAGGCCCAATATATCGAGGGCTCAACTTGCCCTTCTTACCCTTCATGGGTGAAACTCTGAGTAGTACCTTCTTCCCCATCATGAAAGCAACAACACAAACTTTCTGATCGGTCTAACTCTTTTATCTAGACTACACCATGTGAAGTCAATCCTGAATCAACTTAACCTTGTCCAAAGCATCCTAAACCAAGTCGGTACCCAATAGCCTAGCCTCACCCGACTCAAACCAACCCGCTGAAGACCAATACCCTCTCTCATAAAAAGCCTTACAAAGATCCATTTTAACGCCTGATTAGTAGATGTTCTTGTAGGCAAACTCTGCAAGCAGAAAAAACTGATCCTTAGAACCCCCAAAATCTATGACACAAACATGTAGTATATCCTCCAATATCTATATAGTGCACTTGGGCTATCCGTCCTTCTGAGGATGGAATGTTGTACTCAACTCAGCCCGTGTTCCTAACTCTCGTTGCACTGCTCTCCAAAACTACGATGTAAACCTCATGCCCGATCTGAAGTGATGGACACTGGCACACCGTGAAAGGAACAATCTCGCGAATGTAGATCCTAACTAACTACTCCAAAGAATAAGTAGTCCCAACTGGAATGAAATGCACAAACTTGGTTAACCGATCCACAATCACCCAAAAGCATCAAACTTCCTTGAAGTCCGTGGGAGCCCAACTACAAATCCGTGGTGATACGCTACCATTTCCACTCCGGAATCTTAAGCCTCTGATACAATCTACCTGGTCTCTTATGCTCGTACTTCACCCGCTGACAATTTAGGCACCGAGCTACAAACCCCACTATGTATTTCTTCATCCTCCTCCACCAATAGTGTTGCCTCAAGTGTTGGTACATCTTTGCAGCACCCGGATGAATGGAATATAGAAAACTGTGGGCCTCCTTAAGAATCAACTCACATAGCCCATCTATATTGGGCACACAAATCCGACCCTACATCCTTAACATCCCATCATCCCCAATAGTAACTTCCTTGGTATCATCGTGTTGAACTGTGTCCTTGAGGACAAGCAAATGGGGGTCATTATATTGATGCTCTCTGATGTGATCATATAAGGAAGACCGAGAAACCACACAAGCTAGAACTCGACTAGGCTTCAAAATGTCTAACCTCATGAACTATTTGGCCAAGGACCGAACATCTGAAGCAAGTGATCTCTCAATTACCGGAATAAATACAAGCCTACCCATACTCGCCCTGTTTGTACTCAAGGCATCAACCACCATATTGACCTTCCTGGATGATACAGAATTGTAATATCATAGTCCTTTAGTAGCTCCAACCATCTCCATAACCTCAAATTTAGATTCTTTTGTCCGAATAAGTGCTGGTGACACCGATGATCTGTAAATACCTCATAAGACACACTGTAGAGATAATGCCTCCAAATATTCAATGCATGAACGACGGCATCCTATAAGGCCCTGTAAATATTACTTAAAACTCGAGATTTTATGGTGTCGAGGTAGGCTAATGTGTTTGAAAATTGTAGAGAACGGGCCACTGTACAGACTTTTGGGGTTGTATAATGCATTTGAAAATTAGAGGTAAATTGTGGCAGAAAATGGCATTTTTGTAGTTTATTCGCAGAATCACTCTGCGGACCGTAGATCCGTCGCAGAGTGGAGCAAAAAATGGGCAAATATTGAAAAACAATTCTGTTGGCCGCAGAATTATTCTGCTGGCCATATAATCTTTCTGTTGGCCGCATAAGAAATCATTCTGCTAGCCAAATAATCAATTTTGCTGCCCACAAAATGATTCAGCTGCCCACATAACAATTCTGGTACCACATAATTAACTTCAGGGGTCATTTTTGGAAATTTTCTTATCCGACCCTATTTTGATATAAGGCCTTAGGGGGTCATTTTACAAAGTAAAATTTGATTTTTTAGATAGAGGAGATAGTTATTCTAGAGAGAGAAGGGAGGGCACCAACATCTTCATGCTTCAAATTCTTACTCAATCTTTGGAGATTCATGGGAGAAATCCACAAGAACCTTCATCTAATATGTAAGGTTCTATTCTCTAGCCCTAAATTTCGGGATTTGGACTCAAAGTAGGTCAGAAGAAGTATGATTCTTAGGTGTGGGAGTTGATATTTGTGCATGAATGTACCCATAAAGGTGGTGGGGAGGTTATTGAACTAAAAGGAGTAAACTCTTGGTATTGAATTGGTTGTGGGGTGAAGGAAATCTTGTAGAAGAAACTTGTAATCAAATTTGCACACCTAGTGTTTGATAAGATGCTTAAATGAGGTGAACCCACGAATATCTTCCTAATTATGGTTCACTTTTGTTATGTTTCTAAATAGATTAAAGTTGCTAGGATTTTTGAAATATTGTAGTAATGTAAGGAAAGCTCAAGAAAGGTATGTTGGCTAAACTTACCTTTTAGAATTGAATCCCACGATGTTCTTGTAAGTCCCAAGTTGTTCATTATAAATGACTATTCCGAATGCTCTTATCATGTTATGTTATCCTTCGGGAATGTGTTCAAAGTATGGGTTGTGCATTAAAATGTTATGGTTCGGAGTCGTGTTTCAAATGAAAGTTATGATGCCAAATTGTGTGAGAAAAACTCAATATGCTTAAGACTCTTAATTGCTCATATGTGTACCTAAAGTCTTGATTAGAAATGCCTTGTTATTAATAACCTAGAAAGATGATGGAAAGTGAAAGAAGTGGGTTGGAGACGTAAAGTGTGGCCACCGTGCCAATAATGAAAGTTATACTTATGGCTAGTGGTGGCAATGAAATAAATGGTGTGTACACGTTTATGATTTTTAACTCGCGCTTAGATTGCTAATCATTTTACTTCATTTCTTGGAAAGAAATCCTTTGTGTTTAAAGTCTTCATTTCTAATGAACTTAAAGTTGTAATTTCTGAAATATTCTATATGTTGATGTTTGTGATGATGATCCTTGAAAGTAAAGAAATGAAAATATGGAATATGAAATAAGGCCATTGTGCCATGAAAGAAGAATCATATGTATGGCCAAGAGAGCCAATGAAATAATGATATTATAAGTAGTTGAAAGTACGAATAAAGTGGTATATGGTATGAAATGTAATGAGATGAACATATTTGGACTTTTGTTTCCAATGTGTTATAAGCTCCTACGTTCTTATGAGTAAAGGCTATGGTGTTACTAAATGTTATGAGATGAACGTATTTGTACTTTTGTTTCCAATGTGTTATAAGCTCCTACTTTCTTATGAGTAAAGGCTATGGTGTTCCTAAATGTTTTAAATGTTCTATGATCACCCATGGCAAGTACGAGTAAGTGATAGTATGAACATGAAATGTGGTCGCTTTCCAAAATGAGAATTGTGAGGTATTGTATGTTTCAATGGTTTCAATCATAGTATGTATGCTTCTAAAATAATGAATGAAAATTACTTCGATGTTAAGTCCCCAAGAATCATAAACTTAGCTAATGACCTCAAGATGACAAGTGAGTGAATAACGAGATGAAAGGGAGATGTCCAATGCTAAGTGATGACGAACTTTAAGAAAAGAAATTGGGCTCATATGCCATTGAAATCGACTTATTCACCATGCATGTACTAACGTAATGAGTTGTGTTTCTCCATGATGGGCATGAACATGAAGTATTCTAATGATATGAGAAATTACGACCTTAATTGTAATGTTAATCATGTCACTTTGAGTTTATATATGGTTATGTGCATAATGATGTGTTATGAATCCTATGGACGAGCTATGAAATGCATAGGTATATAATATGTGAACCCTATGGACAGACTATGAAACACATAGGTGTATAATATGGATGAACCCTATGGACGGGCTATGAAATGCATAGGTGTATAATATAATATGAATGAATCATATGGACGGTCTATAAAATGCATAGGTGTATTGTATATATGATTTTATGGACGGTCTATGAAATGCGTAGGTGTATGGTAATGATTAACACTATGGACGGTCTATGAAATGCATACGTGTACGGTATGAATAAACACTATGGACGGTCTACGAAATGCATATGTGTACGATATGAATAAACACTATGGACGGTCTATAAAACACATATGTATACGGTATGAATAAACACTATAGATAGTCCATGAAATGCACATGTGTACGATATGAATAAACACTATGGACGGTCAATGAAACGCGTATGTATACAGTATGAATAAACATTATGGATGGTCTATGAAACGGTGTATAGTATGGGCGAACACTATGGATGGTCTATAAAACGCATAGGTGTATAAGGTGCATAGTAAGAGAGGGCTATGGACGGTCTAGTAAGACGCATAGCAAACACGAAACATAGGTGCCACTTTCATTACCCTTGTTTGCACATGTTGTTACATTTACATTATATTTTGTATCCCACGCATAATTCATATGCCTTAATTGATCCCAAAAGAAGTTCAGAATGATGTAAGTATAATAAGACTTGAAATGTGATTCTATGAGACGTTTCGTAGTTTCTTGATGTACTTTATTTGCCTTTTATTTGGGTTATTGTATTTTCATATGTTTTTTGTCTGCCTTACGTACAAGTACTATTCCACATGTACTCACATCCCTTTTGCAGGGGACGCTACATCTTCTAATGGATGCAGGTATACTTCTACAGGATAATACGGATCATTGATAGAGATCTTCTTCACTACTCAGCTTATGGTGAGCTCGCTACAGTTCTAGTGGGTGTTTGAGCCTAGTTCGTTTTATGTACTTAGGTATCTATTATCATAGAAGCTCCATGTATACTGTGGGTCATGTAATTAAAGTGTTAAATTTTGTCATATATTTACGTTCACAATATTTATAACTATTTATATAGTTGTGTACCCATCATGAGGAAGAATTTTAGGTCATTGAGCTGTCACGACCCCAGTTCGCCCTCCTTGAACTGTCGTGACGGCACCTAGTCCCTACGACTAGGTAAGCCTAACAAGTGCAGAAGATAAATCGAAACTTGCGGAAATATAAATCAAAAACCAAGAATAACTAAAAAAGTACGATATATAGAATGCCGCTCAACATATACAGCACAATATCTCAAAACTTCTACCACACTATCCTAAAATCTGGAAACTCACGGGAACATAAGCTGAAAGAAATATAGTAAAATGCTCTAACTCCGGAATGTCTACATCAACAGTCTAATAGAAGGGCTAACACTACAGGATAGAATAAAGAGGGAGACTCTTCGGTCTGCGGACGTGGCAGATGTACCTCAAAGTCTCCAAAAGCTCTCCCTGCCTCAAGGATGGTAAGCATGTGCAGAGGTACTTGGATCTGCACATAAAAAACATGCACAGAAAGGGCATGAGTACACCACAGCAGTACTCGGTAAGTGTCAAGCCTAATTTCGGTTAGGTAGTGGTGAAGAAGGTCAGGGCCCTATCCCTACTGTGATAAGTATATATATAATGAAATGACAGGGTAAATAAGAAGAAGTCTATAATAAGGATCTACATAGTATGATAAGAGTGCAATAACGGAAATAGAGATAAAGGCAAACTACGAGAAAATACCCCTCACAACGAGATAAATAGTCGGGATCTCTTGGTATCCTCAATATACACACTAGGGATCTCTTGGTATCCCGAGGATCTCTTGGTATCCTCAATACATATGCTAGGGATCTCTTGGTATCCCAAGGATCTCTTGGTATCCTCAATACACG
This sequence comes from Nicotiana glauca, assembly GCA_026770625.1. Classification (NCBI taxonomy): domain Eukaryota; kingdom Viridiplantae; phylum Streptophyta; class Magnoliopsida; order Solanales; family Solanaceae; genus Nicotiana; species Nicotiana glauca. The sequence continues at coordinate 208,386 of MU728056.1, read as the reverse complement.
TGTCAGGGATCTCCTGGTATCTCGCACATCAATCTGGATCATAAATACGCACAGGGGATCTCCCGGGATGCCGTCCTGTAGTCCCAGTTTAAAACACACAGCAGCAGCTCAAGAATATCGAAATAAATACTAAGTCCGTAACAAGTAGACAGTTAATTCTAGCCTAACATGCTTCACGTAATGCAATTAAGGCAGTTTAAGCAAATAGGCAATTAAGTCAACCAAGCATGCTTTTCTAAACTAACACATGCTATGTTTGCAAGTAGAATAAAACAAGTAAGAAAAGAACTCAGTTAAAATACTTAAAGTAAAACTGTATTTTCAATAATTAGCTTAAGTACGCGCTCGTCACCTCATGTACAAGGCATTCAATTACCAAATATCCTATCCTAAGGGAGAAGGTCCCCCACACAAGTTTAGACAAGCCACTTACCTCGAATCGGCTCAAAATCAACTCTAAGCCACACCTTTGCACGAGTATCCGACTTCAAATGGCTTGAATCTATTCAATTCAGTTGCATTTTGTAAATAACACATCAAATAACTGATTTTATAATTAAATTCTAAGCTAATACGCAAAATCATGTAAAATGACCAAAACGTCCCTCAAGCCAATGTCTCGGAATCGGGTGAAATTTATATTTTCAGAAACCTCATACTCCCATGAGTCTATTCATAATAAGAACACTAAAATTGGGGTCCAAGTGGCCCCTCAAATCCTCAATTAAAGGTCTCTTAAACTCAACCCTAGTTACCCTTTTTCCCCAAATTTCTCACCATTAATTAGGTCTTTAATCACATAAACACGAGTTATGAAGTAAAGGACATTACCTCCAAGTGATTTACCTTTGACTTCCTCAAAAACCTCTCTCAAAAGCTTCAAACCCGGATGAAAATGGTGGAAGAATAGCCAATTTTCGCAAAGGAAACTATTTATATGTTCTGCCCAGCTACTTCCGCAACGGCGGCCTTGGGACCGTTTTTGCGACTTTCCCTTAAGTGACCAGCTTTCGCATCTGAGGACATCTATCTACTCCTACGGTTTTGCTTCCGCGGTTTTGCTTCTGCGGTTTTCTGAAGGAATGAACCAAAGCCGCTTTTGTGGCGCTGCTTCTGCTGTTCCCAAGCCGCAGATGCGAAAATACCAAAAACAGCAATACAACAGCTGCTGCAACACTTCTTCAACCTTCCCGTCAACCATCCAAAATCATCCCGAGGCCCCAGGGACCTCAAACAAAAGTACCAATAACACCTAATACCTTATTCAAACTTGTACCAATCATTAAACCACCTAAAACAACATCGGAAACTCGAATTACTCAAGGATTTAAGCCTAAGAACTCCAAATTTTCTCAAAATACGCTTTCGATCAAAAACCTAACCAAACCACGTCTGAATGACCTGAAATTTTACACACCCATCCCATATGACATGAAGGAACTACAGCAACTTTTGGAATTTCATTCTGACCCTCGGATCAAAATCTCACTATCGAACCGAAAACTTCAAAAATTCAAACTTCGGCATTTCAAGGCTAAATTAGCTACGGACCTCCAAAACACTATTCGAACACGCTTCTAACCCCAAAATACCCAATGGAGCTAATGGAACCATCGGATTTCCATTCCGAGGCCGTCTTCATACAGTTCTGACTATGGACAACTTTCCAACACTTAAGCTCTCATTTATGGACTAAGTGTCCCAAAATTCTCCGAAACTCAAAATCGAACATCCTAACAAATTAAATTAGCAGAAATAAACTTGGCGATAGTAGTTAATAGGGGATCGGGGCGCTAATTCTTAAGATGACCGGCCGGGTCATCACATCCTCCAACACTTAAACATTCGTTCGTCCTCGAATGAGCATATAGACAAACCTGAAGTAGTGAAAAGATGAGGGTAACGGCCCTGCTCGGTCTCCCAGGTCGACTCCTCGATCGGCTGGCCCCGCCACTGAACCTTTACTGATGCAATGTTCTTTGACCTCAACTTTTTGACCCGCATGTCCAGTATAGCCATTGGCTCCTCAATATAAGACAGATCCTTGTCTAGCTGGACTGAACCGAAATCCAACACGTGCGACGGATCACCGTAATATCTCAGGAGCGTCGAAACATGAAATACTGGATGAACCCCTGTCAGGCTAGGAGGTAAGGCAAGCTCATAAGCAACCTTCCCAACTCGCCTCAATATCTCAAAAGGGACAATAAAACTCGGACTCAACTTCCTTTTCTTCCCAAACCTCATAACGCCTTTCATAGGCGAAACCCGAAGCAGGGCCTGCTCTCAACCATATAGGAAATATCTCGAACCTTCCGGTCCGCATAGCTCTTTTGTCGGGACTGGGCTATACGGATCCTATCCTGAATCACCTTAACCTTTTCTAAAGCATCCTGAACAAAATCTATGCCCAATAATCTAGCCTCACCCGGCTCAAACCAACCCACCGGAAATCTACATTGCCTGCCATACAAAGCCTCACACGCTGCCATCTGAATGTTGGACTGACAAATGTTGTTCTAAGCAAACTCCGCCAATGGCAAGAACTGATCCCAAAAACCTTCAAACTCCATCACACACGCACGGAGCATATCCTGAAGAATCTGAATAGTGCAATCGGACTGTCCATCCATATGAGGGTGAAATGTTGTGCTTAACTCCCCCCGAGTACCTAACTCCTACTGAACGGCTCTCCAGAACCGTGATGTGAACTGATTACCTCTGTCTGAGATGATAGAAACTGGGACACCATGCAAACGAACAATCTCCCGGATATAAATCTCCGATAATCGCTCCAAAAAATAAGTGGTACACACAGGAATGAAATGAGTGGACTTGGTCAGCCGATCCACAATAACCCAAAGTGCATCGAACTTCTTCAAGGTCAGTGGGAGTCCAGATACAAAATCCATGGTGATACGCTCCTACTTCCACTCCGGAATCTCTATCTGCTAAAGCAATCCACCCGGTCTCTGGTGCTCATACATCACGTGCTGACAATAGAGGCACTGAGCTACAAACCCAACTATATCCTTCTTCATCCGCCTCCACCAATAGTGCTACCTCAAATCCTGATACATCTTTGCGTCACCCAGATGAATGGAATACCGTGAACTGAGGGCCTCCTCTAGAATCAGCTCCCGAAGCCCATCAACATTGGGTATACAAACCCGACCCTGCATCTTCAATACTCCGTCCTCGCCAATGGTCACTTCTCTGGCATCGTCATGCTGAACCTTGTCCTTAAGGATAAGCAAATGAGGGTCATCATACTGCCGCTCCTTGATACGATCAAATAAGAAAGACTGAGAAATCACGCAAGCTAGAACCCGACTAGGCTCTGAAAGATTCAATCTCTCAAACTGGCTGGCCAAGGCCTGAACATCCATCGCCATAGGCCTCTCCGATGCTGGTAAATATGACAAACTCCCCAAACTCTTCGCTTGGTGACACAAGGCATTAGCCACTACATTGGACTTTCCCAGTTTATATAAAATAGTGATGTCATAAACCTTCAACAACTCTAACCACCTCCTTTTTCGTAAATTTAGATACTTTTGCTTGAAAAAATACTGCAAGCTCTGATGGTCAGTATAAATCTCACAAGGCACACCGTATAGATAATGGCGCCAAATCTTCAGGGCGTGAACAATGGCAGCTAACTCAAGATCATGGATAGGATAATTCTTCTTATGTATCTTCAATGTTCTGGACACGTAGGCAATCAGCCTACCGTCCTACATTAATACCGCTCCTAGGCCAACTCTCGAGGCATCACAATAGACAGTATAAGACCTCGAACCTGTAGTAAATATCAAAAGTGGGGCTGTAGTCACAACTGTCTTAAGCTTCTGAAAGCTCGACTCACACTCATGTCCAATAAAATGGAGCACCCTTCTGGGTCAATCTATTCATAGGGGCTGCAATCGATGAAAACCCCTCCACAAAATGACGGTAGTAGCCCGCCAAGCCAAGGAAACTGCAAATCTCTGTAGCTGAGGATGGTCTGGTCCAACTCTGCACTGCCTCTACCTTCTTTAGATCCACCCAAATACCCTCACTCGATACCACGTGACCCAAGAATGCCACGGAATCCAACCAAAACTCACATTTTGAAAACTTTACATATAATTTCTTTTCCCTCAGAGTATGAAGCACTGTTCTCAGGTGCTGCTCATGATCTTCCCGACTCAGGGAATATACTAGAATATCATCAATAAAGACAATGACAAAAGAGTCAATATATGGCCGGAATACATTATGCATAAAATGCATAAAAGCTGTTGGGGCATTGGTCAGCCCAAATGACATAACAAGGAACTCGTAATGACCATACCGAGTCATGAAATCAGTCTTCAGGATATCTAGCTCCCGAATCTTCAACTAATGGTAACCTTAGTGCAAATCAATCTTAGAAAACACCCGTGCACCCTGAAGCTTGTCAAATAGATCATCAATATGAGGCAAAGGATAACTGTTCTTCACTGTAACCTTGTTCAACTGGTGATAATCAATATACATACGCATAGAACCATCCTTTTTCTTCACAAACAAGACAGGATCACCCCAAGGTGAAACACAGGGCCGAACAAAACCCTTATCAAGCAATTCCTGTAATTGATCCTTCAACTCTTTCAAATTAGGAGGAGCGATGTAATACGGAGGAATAAAAATGGGCCGAGTGCTCGGCAATAGATCAATGCCACAATCAATATCTCTATCAGGTGGCATGCCTGGAAGGTCAGCTGGAAACACATCGGAAAAATCCAGTACTACTGGGACTGAATCAACTGAAGGGGTATCAATACTGATATCTCTCACATAATCTAAATACGCGTCACACCCCTTCTCAACCATACGCAGAGCCTTAAGGAAAGAAATAACCCTACTAGGGGTATGATCTAAGGTACCCCTCCACTCAATATGTGGTACACCTGGCATAACCAGCGTTACGGTTTTGGTGTGACAATCAAGAATAGCAAAATGGGGCGACAACTAGTCCATGCCCAAGATACTATCGAAATCAACCATGTTGAGTAACAATAAATTGGATCTGGTCTCAAAACCATGGAGATTAACCAAACATGATGGATAAACGTGGTCCACAACAAGTGAATCTCACATAGGAGTAGAAATATAAATAGGGAAACTCAAAGAATCCCAAGGTACACCCAAATGCGGAGCAAAATAAGAAGGCACATAAGAGTAAGTAGAGCCTGGATTGAATAGATTTGATGCATCTCTATGGCAAACCAATATAATATCTGTGATGACAGAATTGGAGGTAACAGCCTCAGTACGGGCAGGCATGGCATAGTATCTGGCCTGTCCTCCCCCTTTGGGGCAACCTCTACCTCCCCGATCTCCACTTCTAGATGGATGAGTAGGTGGGGTAGCAACTAGAGCTATAAATATAGCCTGAGAACTCTGTGGGGCACGTTGTGTCTATGAAGCCTGTGGAGGTGCATTCCTCCCAAGTCTAGGGCAATTCCTCTCCACATGGCGTGTGTCACCACACTCAAAACAAGCTTTGGAACGACGTGGTGGCTGAGACTGGCTCGGTCCAGGTCTGCTAGACTGACCTCTAAAAGCACCTCGCACAGGAGGTGTGCTAAAAACTGGAGGTGCATAATAAGGCTCCTAGGATCTAGAAGGAGCTGGAGCACTACTGGTTGCTGGAAGAGCTTAATGAACGGGGCGACTCATATAACCCCTATCAAGAAATAGCCCGACTCTCGAGACCTCTTGGCCTCCCTCTCCTCTCTTTCCCCCTAGCATGCATACCCTCAATCCTCCTAGCAATACTCACCACCTACTGAAAAGAAATATCCATCTCCAAATCATAAGCCATGTTAGATCTGATGCTGGGAATAAGCCTCTCAATAAACTGGCGAACCCTCTCGTGAACAGTAGCAACCAAGGTTGGTACATGCCTAGCCAAACTGGTGTAACAGATAGCATGCTCTGAAACAGTCATAGCAATATGGCGCAAATGCTTAAACTCTACGCGTCATGCGTCCCTGAGGCTCTAAGGAACATACTCTCTTAGGAACAGATCCAAAAACTCATCCCAAGTCAGTGAAGCTGCCTCATTTGGACTGTCTAACTCATAGTTGCGCCACCACTCATAGGCAGCCCCTCAAAGCTGGAAGGTAGTGAAAGAAACCCCTCTGGATCCTAAAATACCCATGGTACAGAGAATGCGATAACACTCATCAAGAAACCTCAGAACATCCTCTAGTGCTAGACCACTGAATACCGGAGGTTTGTACTTCTTAAACCTCTCAAGCCTCAACTGCTCAGCCTCAAAAGCCGCTGCCCTGTCATCGGGCCGAACGGGCACTGCAGGCGGTACAGGAATAATCTCGAGAACCTGCTTAACATGCACTCGCTGCTCAGGAGTGCGGGCGATGAGAGTCTGTGCTCCTTCCCCGGCCTGGGATGTGGCTGTAGCAAGGAAAAGTAACCGTGCCTGAGCCAAAGTGGTGTACATGCTCATGAACTGTGCCAGAGTCTCCTGAAAAGCTGGAGTAGTGGTAGCTGTAGTAGGCGTGTCAGGTGCCTGGACTCCAGCTTGAGCTGTTGATGGTACCTCGGCGACAGCTCGCGTAGGTGCTCTGGTTGCACCAGGTGCACGTCCTTGACCTCTACCCCGGCCCCGGCCTCTGATGGCTGCACTAGGGGGTGCGGGTGCTTGATTGTCTTGAATAGCACGTGACCACCATCTGTGAGACAATAGAAGACAAAGTTTAGAATTGTGATGTCAAAATATTGCACGACAAGGAAATCAATGAAGTAGAATTTTCCTAACAGTTACATAGTCTCTCATAGATAAGTACAGACGTATCCGTACCAATCAGCGAGACTTTAATAAACCGGCCTGTGTTTCGAGACTCCTGTGAACCTAGAGCTCTAATACCAACTTGTCACGACCCCAGTTTGCCCTCCGTGAACTATCGTGATGGCACCTCATCCCTACGACTAGGTAAGCTCAACAAGTGTGGAAGATAAATCAAAACTTGTAGAAATATAAATCAAAAACAAAGAATAACTAAAAAATTATGGTATATAGAATGTCGCTCGGCATATACAGCACAATATCTCAAACCTTCTACATCACTATCCCAAAAACCAGAAACTCACGGAACACAAGCTGAAAGAAATATAATAAAATGATCTAACTCCGGAATGTCTACATAAACAGTCTTATAGAAGGGCTAACACTACAAGATAGAATAAAGAGGGAGACTCTTCGGTCTGCGAACGCGACAGATGTACCTCGAAGTCTCCAAAAGCTCTCCCTGCCTCAATGATGGTAAGCCTGTGCAGAGGTACCTAGATCTGCACATGAAAAACACACGCAGAAAGGGCATGAGTACACCGCAGCGGTACTCACTAAGTACCAAGCCTAACCGCGATCGGGTAGTGACGAGGAAGGTTAGGGCCCTACTGTGATAAGTATATATATAATGAAATGGCAGGGTAAATAAGCAAAAAAACTGCTATTCTATAATAAAGATCTACACAGTATGATAAGAGTGCAATAACAGAAATAGAGATAAAGGCAAACTACAAGGAAATACCCCTCACAGTGAGATAAATAGTCGGGATCTCTTGGTATCCTCAATATACACACTAGGGATCTCTTGGTATCCCGAGGATCTCTTGGTATTCTCAATACATGTGCCAGGGATCTCTTGGTATCCCGAAGATATCTTGGTATCCTCAATACACGTGCCAGCGATCACTTGGTATCCTGCACCTCAATCCGGATCATAAATACGCACAGGGGATCTCCCGGAATGTCGTCCCGTAGTCCCAGTTTAAGACACATAGAAGCAGCTCAAGAATATCGAATAATAATACGTCTGTAACAAGTAGACAGTTAATTCTAGCCTAACATGCTTCACGTAATGCAATTAAGGCAATTTAAGCAAATAGGCAATTAAGTCAACTAAGCATCCTTTTCTAGACTAACACATGTTATGTTTGCAAGTAGTATAAAACAAGTAAGAAAAGAACTCAGTTAAATTACTTAAAGTAAAACCGGATTTTTAACAATTATCTCAAGTACGCGCTCATCACCTAACGTACAAGGCATTCAATTACCAAATATCATATCCTAAGGGGGGAGGTCCCCCATACAAGGCTAGGCAAGCCACTTACCTCGAACCAGCTCAAAACTACACCTTTTCCACGAGTATCCGACTCCAAATGGCTCGAATCTAATCAATTCAGTTGCATTTTGTAAATAACACTTCAAATAACTAATTCTATAATTAAATTCTACACTAATATGCGAAATCACATAAAATGACAAAACGCACCTCAGGCCAACGTCTCGGAATTGGGTGGTATTTATATTTTCAGAAACCTCGTACTCCCACGAGTCTATTCATAACAAGAACACTGAAATCAGGGTCCAAATGACCCCTCAAATCCTCAATTAAAGGTCTCTTAAATTCAAGCCCTAGTTACCCCTTTTCCTCAAATTTCTCACCATTAATTAGGTCTTTAATCACATAAAAACGAGTTATGAAGTCAAGCATATTACTATCAAGTGATTTCCCTTTGATTTCCTCAAAACCCCCTCTCAAAAGCTTCAAACCCGGACGAAAATAATGGAAGAATAGCCAATTTTTGCAAAGGCAACTATTTATATGTTCTGCCCAGCTACTTCTGCAATTGCGGCCCTGGGACCGCATCTGCAGTCCCGCTTCTACAGAACAAGTGTGGCATATGCGACTTTCCCTTAAGTGACCAGCTTCCACATCTGCGAACATCTAATCGCTCCTACGGTTCCTCTTCTACGGGCCTCACACCGCATTTGTGGCTTTCTGAAGGAATAACCCAAATCCGCTTCTGCGGCGTAACATCTGCGGCTCAACATCTGCGGTTCCCAAGCTGCAGATGCGAAAATACCAGAAGCAGCAATACTACAGCAGTTGCAACACTTCTTCAACCTTCCCGTCAACCATCCAAAATCATCCCAAGGCCCCCGGGACCTCCACCAATAACACCTAATACCTCATTCAAACTTGTACCAATCATTAAACCACCTAAAACAACATCGGAAACTCGAATTAATCAAGGATTTAAGCCTAAGAACTCCAAATTTCCTCAAAATACGCTTTCGATCAAAAACCTAACCAAACCACGTCCGAATGACCTAAAATTTTACGCACACATGCCAAATGACATGATGGAACTACTACAACTTCCGAAATTCCATTCCGACCTTTTTATCAAAATCTCACTATCAGACCGAAAACTTCAAAAATTCAAACTTTGGCATTTCAAGGCTAAATTAGCTACGGACCTCCAAATCACTATCTGAACACGCTTCTAACACCAAAATCACCCATGGAGCTAACATAACCATTGGATTTCCATTCTGAGGCCGTTTTCATACTGTTCCGACTACGGTCAACTTTGTAACACTTAAGCTCTCATTTAGGGACTAAGTATCCCAAAATTCTCCGAAACTCAAAATCGAACATCCTGGCAAATTAGATAGATCCTTGTCTAGCTGGACTGAACTGAAATCCAACACGTGCGACGGATCACCGTGATATCTCAGGAGCGTCGAAACATGAAATACTGGATGAACCCCTGCCAGGCTAGGAGGTAAGGCAAGCTCATAAGCAACCTTCCCAACTCGCCTCAATATCTCAAAAGGGCCAATAAACCTCGGACTCAACTTCCTTTTCTTCCCAAACCTCATAACGCCTTTCATAGGCGAAACCCGAAGCAGGGCCTGCTCTCAACCATATAGGAAACATCTCGAACCTTTCGATCTGCATAGCTCTTTTGTCGGGACTGGGCTATACGGATCCTATCTTGAATCACCTTAACCTTCTCTAAAGCATCCTGAACCAAATATATGCCCAATAATCTAGCCTCACCCGGCTCAAACCAACCCACCGGAGATCTATATTGTCTGCCATACAAATCCTCACACGCTGCCATCTGAATGTTGGACTGATAAATGTTGTTGTAAGCAAACTCTGCCAATGTCAAGAACTGATCCCAAAAACCTTCAAACTCCATCACACACGCACGGAGCATATCCTCAAGAATCTGAATAGTGCGCTCGGACTGTCCATCCGTCTGAGGGTGAAATGTTGTGATTAACTCCCCCCGAGTACCTAACTCCTACTGAATGGCTCTCCAGAACCATGATGTGAACTGATTACCTCTGTCTGAAATGATAGAAACTGGGACACCATGCAGACAAACAATCTCCCGGATATAAATCTCCACCAATCACTCCAAAGAATAAGTGGTACACACAGGAAAGAAATGAGAGGACTTGGTCAGTCGATCCATAATAACCCAATGGGCATCGAACTTCTTCAAGGTCCGTGGAATTCTAGATACAAAATCCATGGTGATACGCTCCTACTTCCACTCCGGAATCTCTGTCGCCTGAAGCAATCCACCCGGTCTCTGGTGCTCATACTTCACGTGCTGACAATTGAGGCACCGAGCTACAAACCTAACTATATCCTTCTTCATCCGCCTCCACCAATAGTGCTACCTCAAATCCTGATACATCTTTGCGGTGCCCAGATGAATGGAATATCGCGAACTATGGGCCTCCTCTAGAATCAGCTCCCGAAGCCCATCAACATTGGGTATACAAACCTAACCCTGCATCCTCAATACTCCATCCTCGCCAATGGTCACTTCTCTGGCATCGTCATACTGAACCTTGTCCTTAAGGATAAACAAATGAGGGTCATCATACTGCCACTCCTTGATACGATCAAATAAGGAAGACTGAGAAACCACGCAAGCTAGAACCTGACTAGGCTCTGAAAGATCCAATCTCACAAACTGGCTGGCCAAGGCCTGAACATCCATTGCCATAGGCCTCTCCGATGCTGGTAAATATGACAAACTCCCCAAACTCTTCGCCCGGCGACTCAAGGCATTAGCCACTACATTGGACTTTCCCAGTTTATATAAAATAGTGATGTCATAAACCTTCAACAACTCTAACCACCTTCTTTGGCGTAAATTTAGATCCTTTTGCTTGAAAAAATACTGCAAGCTCCGATGGTCTGAACAATGGCAGCTAACTCAAGATCATGGAAACAATAATTCTTCTCATGTATCATCAACGGTCTGGACACGTAGGCAATCAGCCTACCGTCCTGCATTAATACCGCTCCTAGGCCGACTCTCGAGGCATCACAATAGACAATATAAGACCAAGAACCTATAGTAAATATCAAAAGTGGGGCTGTAGTCACAGTTGTATTGAGCTTCTGAAAGCTCGACTCACACTCCTCTGTCCACTGAAATGGAGCACCTTTCTGGGTCAATCTATTCATAGGGGCTGCAATCGATGAAAACCCCTCCACAAAATGACGGTAGTAGCCCTCCAAGCCAAGGAAACTACGAATCTCTATAGTTGAGGATGGCCTGGGCCAACTCTGCACTGCCTCTACCTTCTTCGGATCCACCCGAATACCCTCACTCGATACCACGTGACCCAAGAATGCCACGGAATTCAACCAAAACTCACATTTTGAAAACTTTACATATAATTTCTTTTCCCTTAGAGTCTGAAGCACTGTCCTCAGGTGCTGCTCATGATCTTCCCGACTCAGGGAATATACCAGAATATCATCAATAAAGATAATGAGAAAAGAGTCAAAATATGGCCGGAAACCATACCGAGTCATGAAAGTAGTCTTCGGGATATATGGCTCCCGAATCTTCAACTAATGGTAACCTTAGTGCAAATCAATCTTAGAAAATACCCGTTCACCCTAAAGCTTGTCAAATAGATCATCAATATATGGCAAAGGATAATGGTTTTTCACAGTAACCTTGTTCAACTGGTGATAATCGATACACATACGCATAAAACCATCCTTTTTCTTCACAAACAAGACAGGAGCACCCCAAGGTGAAACAAAGGGCCGAATAAAACCCTTATCAGGCAATTCCTGTAATTGATCCTTCAACTCTTTCAAATCAGGAGGAGCGATGCGATACAGAGGAATAGAAATGGGCTAAGTGCTCGGCAATAGATCAATGCCACTATCAATATCTCTATCAGGCATCATGCCTGGAAGGTCAGCTGGAAACACATCGAAAAAATCCATCACTACTGGAACTGAATCAACTGAAGGGTATCAATACTGACATCTCTAATATAATCTAAATACATGTCACACACCTTCTCAACCATACGCTGAGCCTTAAGGAAAGAAATAACCCTACTAGGGTTATGATCTAAGGTACCCCTCCACTCAACATGCGATACACATGGCATAGCCAGCATTACAATTTTTGTGTGACAATCAAGAATAGCAAAAATAGGGTGACAACTAGTCCATACCCAAGATACTATCGAAATCAACCATGTTGAGTAACAATAAATGGGCTCTGGTCTCAAAACCACGGAGAGTAACCAAACACGATGGATAAACGTGGTCCACAACAAGTGAATCTCCCACAGGAGTAGAAATATAAATAGGGAAACTCAAAGAATCCCAAGGTACACCCAAATGCGGAGCAAAATAAGAAGACACATAAGAGTAAGTAGAGCCTGGATCGAATAGAACCGATGCATCTCTATGGAAAACCAATATAATATCTGTGATGATAGAATTGGAGGTAACAGCCTCTATACGGGCAGGTATGGCATAGTATCTGGCATGTCCTCCCCCTCTGGGGCAACCTCTACCTCCCTGATCTCCACTTCTAGCTGGCTGAGTAGGTGGGGTAGCAACTAGAGCTGTAAATATAGCCTGAGAACTCTGTGGGGCACGTTGTGGCTATGAAGCCTGTGGAGGTGCACTCCTCCCAAGTCTAGGGCAATCCATCACCATATGGCGGGTGTCACCACGCTCAAAACAAGCTTTGGGAGGATGTGGTGGCTGGGACTGGCTCGGGCCAGGTCTGCTAGACTGACCTCTAAAAGCACCTCCGCATGAGGTGTGCTAAAAACTGGAGGTGCATAATAAGGCTCCCAGGATCTAGAAGGAGCTGGAGAACTACTGGCTGCTGGAAGAGCTAAATGAACGGGGCGACTTATATAACCCCTACCAAGAAATAGCCCGACTCTCGAGACCTCTTGGCCTCCCTCTCCTCTCTTTCCCCCTAGCATGCATACCCTCAATCCTCCTAGCAATACTCACCACCTATTGATAAGAAATATCCATCTCCAAATCATAAGCCATGCTAGTCTGATACTGGGAAAAAGCCCCTCAATAAACTGGCGAACCCTCCCGTGAACAGTAGCAACCAAGGCTGGTACATGCCTAGCCAAACTGGTGTAACAGACAGCATGCTCTGAAACAGTCATAGCACTATAGCGCAAATGCCTAAACTCTGTGCGTCATGCATCTCTGAGGCTCTAAGGAACATACTCTCTTAGGAACAGATCCAAAAACTCAGCCCAAGTCAGTGAAGCTGCCTCATTCGGACTATCTAACTCATAGTCGTGCCACCACTCATAGGCAGCCCCTCAAAGCTGGAAGGTAGTGAAAGAAACCCTGTTGGATCCTAAAATACCCATGGTACAGAGAATGCGGTAACACTCATCAAGAAACCTCAGAGCATCCTCCGGTGCTAGACCACTTAATACCGGAGGCTTGTACTTCTTGAACCTCTCAAGCCTCAACTACTCATCCTCAAAAGCTGTTGCCCTGTCATCGAGCCGAACGGGCACTGCAGGCGGTACAGGAATAATCTCGAGAACCTGCTCAACATGCACTCGCCGCTCAGGAGTGCGGGCGATGAGAGTCTGTGCTCCTTCCCCGGCCTGGGATGTGGCTGCAGCAAGGAAAAGTAACCCTGCCTGAGCCAAAGTGGTGTACATGCTCATGAACTGTGCCAGAGTCTCCTGAAGAGCTGGAGTAGTGGTAGCAGTAGTAGGCGTGACAGGTGCATGGACTCCAGCTGGAGCTGCTGGTGGTACCTCGGCGACAACTCGCGCAAGTGCTCTAGTTGCACCACGTGCACGTCCTCGACCTCTTCCCCGGCCCCGGCCTCTGATGGCTGCAGTAGGGGGTGCGGGTGCCTGATTGTCTCGAGTAGCACGTGATCACCTTCTGTGAGACAATAGAAGACAAAGTTTAGAATTGTGATGTCAAAATATTGCACGACAAAGAAATCAATGAAGTAGAATTTTCCTAACAGTTACATAGCCTCTCATAGATAAGTACAGACGTATTCGTACCAATCAGCGAGACTCTAATAAACCGGCTTGTGTTCTGTGACTCCTGTGAACCTAGAGCTCTAATACCAACTTGTCACGACCCTAGTTTGCCCTCTGTGAACTATCGTGAAGGCACCTAGTCCCTACGACTAGGTGAGCTCAACAAGTGCGGAAGATAAATCAAAACTTGTAGAAATATAAATCAAAAACAAAGAATAACTAAAAAATTACGGTATATAGAATGTCGCTCGGCATATACAGCATAATATCTCAAACCTTCTACATCACTATCCCAAAACCCAGAAACTCACGCAATACAAGCTAAAAGAAATATAATAAAATGATCTAACTCCGGAATGTCTACATCAACAGTCTTATAGAAGGGCTAACACTACAAGATAGAATAAAGAGGGAGACTCTTTGGTGTGCGAACGCGACACATGTACCTCAAAGTCTCCAAAAGCTCTCCCTGCCTCAATGATGGTAAGCCTGTGCAGAGGTACCTGGATCTGCACATGAAAAACACGCGCAGAAAGGGCATGAGTACACCACAGCGGTACTTACTAAGTACCAAGCCTAACCTCGGTCGGGTAGTGACGAGGAAGGTTAAGGCCCTATTGTGATAAGTATATATATAATGAAATGACAGGGTAAATAAGCAGAAAAACTGTGATTCTACAATAAGGATCTACACAGTATGATAAGAGTGCAATAACGAAAATAGAGATAAAGGCAAACTACAAGGAAATACCCCTCACAGTGATATAAATAGTCGGGATCTCTTGGTATCCTCAATATACACACTAGGGATCTCTTGGTATCCCGAGGATCTCTTGGTATTCTCAATACATATGCCAGGGATCTCTTGGTATCTCGAAGATATCTTGGTATCCTCAATACACGTGCCAGGGATCACTTGGTATCATGCACCTCAATCCGGATCATAAATACGCACAGGGGATCTCCCGGGATGCCGTCCCGTAGTCCCAGTTTAAGACACACAGCAGCAGCTCAAGAATATCGAATAATACTACGTCCGTAACAAGTAGACAGTTAATTCTAGCCTAACATGCTTCACGTAATGCAATTAAGGCAGTTTAAGCAAATAGGCAATTAAGTCAACTAAGCATGCTTTTCTAGACTAACACATGTTATGTTTGCAAGTAGTATAAAACAAGTAAGAAAAGAACTCAGTTAAAATACTTAAAGTAAAATTGGATTTTTAACAATTATCTCAAGTACGCACTCGTCACCTAACGTACAAGGAATTCAATTACCAAATATCATATCCGAAGGGGGAAGGTCCCCCACACATGGCTAGACAAGCCACTTACCTCGAACCAGCTCAAAACCACACCTTTTCCACGAGTATCTGACTCCAAATGGCTCGAATCTATTCAATTCAGTTGCATTTTGTAAATAACACTTCAAAAAACTAATTCTATAATTAAATTCTAAGATAATACGCGAAATCACGTAAAATGACAAAATGCACCTCAGGCCAGCGTCTCAGAATTGGGAGAAATTTATATTTTTAAAAACCTCGTACTCCCACGAGTCTATTCATAACAAGAACACTGAAATCGGGGTCCAAATGACCCCTCAAATCCTCAATTAAAGGTCTCTTAAACTCAAGCCCTAGTTACCCCTTTTCCTCAAATTTCTCACCATTAATTAGGTCTTTAATCACATAAAAACGAGTTATGAAGTCAAGGATATTACTGCCAAGTGATTTCCCTTTGATTTCCTCAAAACCCCCTCTCAAAAGCTTCAAACCCGGATGAAAATAGTGGAAGAATAGCCAATTTTTGCAAAGGCAACTATTTATACGTTCTGCCCAGCTACTTCTGCAATTGCGGCCCTGGGACCACATCTGCAGTCCCGCTTCTGCGGAACAAGTGTCGCATATGCGACTTTCCCTTAAGTGACCAGCTTCCACATCTGCGAACATCTAACCGCTCCTGCGGTTCCTCTTCTACGGGCCTCACACCGCATCTGCGGCTTTCTGAAGGAATGACCAAAAGCCGATTCTGCGGTGCAACATCTGCGGTTCCCAAGCCACAGATGCGAAAATACCAGAAGCAGCAATACTACAGCAGCTGCAACACTTCTTCAACCTTCCCGTCAACCATCCAAAATCATCCCAAGGCCCTCGGTACCTCCACCAATAACACTTAATACCTCATTCAAACTTGTACCAATCATTAAACCACCTAAAACAACATCGGAAACTCGAATTAATCAAGGATTTAAGCCTAAGAACTCCAAATTTTCTCAAAATATGCTTTCGATCAAAAACCTAACCAAACCATGTCCAAATGAATAGAAATTTTACGCACACATCCCAAATGACATGATGGAACTAGTACAACTTTCGAAATTCCATTCCGACCCTCGGATCAAAATCTCACTATCGGACCGAAAACTTCAAAAATTCAAACTTTGGCATTTCAAGGCTAAATTAGCTACGGACCTCCAAATCACTATTGAACACGCTTATAACACCAAAATCACCCATGGAGGTAACATAAACATTGGATTTCCATTCTGAGGCCGTTTTCATACTGTTCCGACTACGGTCAACTTTCTAGCACTTAAGCTCTCATTTAGGACAAAATTCTCCGAAACTCAAAATCGAACATCCTGGCAAATCAAATTAGATGAAATAAACTTGGGGATAGCAGTTAATAGGGGATTGGGGCGTTAATTCTTAAAACGACCTGTCGGGTCGTCACATTCTCCTACACTTTAACATTCGTTCATCCTCGAACGAGCATAGAGACATACCTGAAGTAGTGAAAAGATGAGGGTAACGGCTGCGCATATCCTGCTCGGTCTCCTAGGTCGCCTCCTCGACCGGCTGGCCCCACAACTGACCTTTACTGATGCAATGTTCTTTGACCTTAACTTTCTGACCTGCCTGTCCAGTATAGCCACTGGCTCCTCAATATTAGATAGATCCTTGTCTAGCTGGACTGAACTGAAATCCAACACGTGCGACGGATCACCGTGATATCTCAGGAGCGTCGAAACATGAAATACTGGATGAACCCCTGCCAGGCTAGGAGGTAAGGCAAGCTCATAAGCAACCTTCCCAACTCGCCTCAATATCTCAAAAGGGCCAATAAACCTTGGACTCAACTTCCTTTTCTTCCCAAACCTCATAATGCCTTTCATATGCGAAACCCGATGCAGGGCCTGCTCTCCAACCATATAGGAAACAACTCGAACCTTCCGGTCCGCATAGTTCTTTTGTCGGGCCTGGGTTGTATGGATCCTATCTTGAATCACCTTAACCTTCTCTAAAGCATCCTGAACCAAATCTATGCTCAATATTCTAGCCTCACCCGGCCCGAACCAACCCACCGGAGATCTATATCGCCTGTCATACAAAGCCTCATACGGTGCCATCTGAATGATGGACTGACAACTATTGTTGTAAGTAAACTCCGCCAATGGCAAGAACTGTTCCCAAGAACCTCCAAACTCCATCACACACGCACGGAACATATCCTCAAGAATCTAAATAGTAAGCTCGGACTGTCCGTCCATATGAGTGTGAAATGTCGTGCTCAACTCCACTCGAGTACCTAACTCCTGTTGAACGGCTCTGCAAAATCGTGATATGAACTAGGTACCTCTATCTGAAATGATAGAAACTAGGATACCATGCAGACGGACAATCTCCTAGATATAAATCTCCGCCAACCGCTCTGAAGAATAAGTGGTACACATAGGAATGAAATGAGCGGACTTGGTCAGCCGATCCACAATAACCCAAATGGCATCGAACTTCTTCAAGGTCCGTGGGAGTCGAGACACAAAATCCATGGTGACACGCTCCCACTTCCACTACGGAATCTCTATCTGCTGAAGCAATCCACCCTGTCTCTAGTGCTCATACTTCACCTGCTAACAACTGAGGCACCGACCTACAAACCCAACTATATCCTTTTTCATCCGCCTCCACCAGTAGTGCTGCCTCAAATCCTGATACATCTTTGAGGCACCCGGATGAATGGAATACCACAAATTGTGGGCTTCCTCTAGAATTAGCTCCTGAAGCCCATCAATATTGGGTACACAATCCCGACCCTGCATCCTCAATACTCCGTCTTCACCAATGGTCACATCTCTGGCATCACCATTCTGAACCTTGTCCTTAACGATAAGCAAATTAGGGTCATCATACTGCTGCTCCCTAATACGATCAAACAAGAAAGACCGAGAAACCACGCAAGCTAGAACCCGACTAGGCTTCGAAAGATCCAATCTCACAAATTAGCTAGCAAAGGCCTGAACATCCATCGCCATAGGCCTCTCTGATGCTGGTAAATATGCCAAACTCTCTGCCCGGTGACTTAAGGCGTCAGCCACTACATTGGCCTTTCCCAGTTGATATAAAATAGTGATGTCATAATTCTTCAGCAACTCTAACCACCTCCTTTGGCATAAATTTAGATCCTTTTGCTTGAAAAAATTCTACAAGCTCCGATGGTCAGTATAAATCTCACAAGGAACACCGTATGGATAATGGCGCCGAATCTTCAGGGCATGAGCAATGCAGCTAACTCAAGATTATGGACAAGATAATTCTTCTCATGTATCTTCAACTTTCTGGACGCGTAAGCAATCACCCTACCATCCTACATTAATACCGCTCTTAGGCCGACTCTCGAGGCATCACAATAGATAGTGTAAGACCCTAAACCTGTAGGCAATATCAAAATTGGGGCTGTAGTCAACGCTGTCTTGAGCTTCTGAAAGCTCGCCTTACACTCCTCTGTCCACTGAAATGGAGCACCCTTCTGGGTCAATCTAGTCATAGGGGCTGCAATCGATGACAACCCATCCACAAAATGACGGTAGTAGCCCGCCAAGCCAAGGAAACTGCGAATCTCTGTAGCTGAGGATAGTCTGGGCTAACTCTGCACTGCCTTTACCTTCTTCGGATCCACCCGAATACCTTCACTCGATACCACGTGACCCAAGAATACCACGAAATCCAACCAAAACTCACATTTTGAAACTTTTCATGTAATTTATTTTCCCTTAGAGTTTGAAGCATTGTCCTTAGGTACATCTCATGATCTTCCAGACTCTGGGAATATACTAGAATATCATCAACAAAGACAATGACAAAAGAGTCAAGATATGGCCGGAATACACTATGCATCAAATGCATAAAAGCTGATGGGGCATGGGTCAGCTCAAATGACATAACAAGGAACTCATAATGACCATACCGAGTCCTGAAAGAAGTCTTCGGGATATCTGGTTCCCGATTCTTCAACTAATGGTAACCTGAGCGCAAATCAATCTTAGAAAACACATGTGCCCCCTAAAGTTGGTCAAATAGATCATCAATACAAGGCAAAGGATAACGGTTCTTTACTGTAACTTTGTTCAACTGGCGATAATCGATACACATACTCATAGAACCATCCTTTTTCTTCACAAACAAGATAGGAGCACCCCAAGGTGAAACGCTGGGCTGAATAAAACCCTTATCAAGCAATTCCTGTAACTGATCCTTCAACTCCTTCAACTTAGGAAGAGTCATTCGATACGGAGGAATAGAAATGGGCTAAGTGCCCGGTAATAGATCAATGCCAGAATCAACATCTCTATCAAGCGGCATGCCTGGAAGGTCAGCTAAGAACAGATCGGAAAAATCCCGCACTATTGGGACAGAATCAACTGAAGGGGTATCAATACTGACATCTCTCACATAAGCTAAATACACGTCACACCCCTTCTCAACCATACGATGAGCCTTAAGGAAAGAAATAACCCTACTGAGGGTATGATCTAAGCTACCCTTCCACTCAACACACGGTACACCTAGCATAGCCAGCGTCATGGTTTTGGCGTGACAATCAAGAATAGCATAATGGGGCAACAACCAGTCCATGCCCAAGATAATATCGAAATCAACCATGCTGAGTAATAATAAATCAGCTCTGGTCTCAAAACCACGGATAGTAACCAAACACGATCGATAAACACGGTCCACAACAAGTGAATCTCCCACAAGAGTAGAAATATAAACAAGAGAACTCAAAGAATCCCGAGGTACACCCAAATGCGGAGCAAAATAAGAAGACACATAAGAGTAAGTAGATCCTGGATCGAATAGAACCGATGCATCTCTATGGAAAGCAATATAATACATGTGATGATAGAATCGGAGGAAACATCCTCGGTACGGGCAGGCGTGGCATCTGGCCTGGCCTCCCCCTCTAGGGAAACCTCTACCTCCTCGACCTCCATCTCTAGCTAGCTGAGCAGGTGGGGTAGAAACTGGAGCTATAACCATAGCCTGAGAACTCATTGGGGCACGCTGTGGCTGAGAAGCCTGTGGAGGTGCACTCCTCCCAAGTCTAGGGCAATCCCTGACCACATGGCGGGTGTCACCATGCTCAAAACAAGCTCTGGGAGGACGTAGTGGCTGGGACTAGCTCAGGCCAGGTCTGCTAGAGTGACCTTTGAAAGCACCTCACGCAGGAGGCGCGTTAGAAACTGGAGGTGCATAGTAAGGCTCCTGGGATCTAGGAGGAGCTGGAGAACTACTGGCTGCTGGAAGAGCTGAATGAATGGGGTGACTCATATAACCCCTACCATGATGACCTACAGCTAGGGCACGAGCACCAGAGAAATGGCCCGACTCTCGAGACCTCTTGGCCTCTCTCTCCTCTCTCTCCCTAGCATGCATACCCTTAATCCTCCTAGTAATACTCACCACCTGCTGATAAGAAATATCCATCTCTAACTCACGAGCCATGCTAGATCTGATGCTGATAATAAGCCCCTTAATAAACTGGTGAACCCTCTCATGAAGAGTAGCAACCAAGGTTGGTGCACGCCTAGCCAAAATGGTGTAATAGACAGCATACTCTGAAACAGTCATAGCACCCTGGTGCAAATGCTCAAACTCTGCACGCCATGCGTCCCTGAGGCTCTGAGGAACATACTCTCTCAGGAACAGATTACAAAACTGAGCCCAAGTTAGTGAAACAGCCTTATCTGGACTGTCTAACTCATAGGTGTTCCACCACTCATAGGTGGCCCCTCAAAGCTGGAAGGTAGTGAAAGAAACCCCGCTGGATCCTAAAATACCCATGGTATAGAGAATGCGGTAACACTCATCAAGAAACCCCAGAGCATCCTCCAATGCTAGACCACTGAATATCGGAGGCGTGTACTTCTTGAACCTCTCAAGCCTCAACTGCTCATCCTCGAAAGTTGTTGCCCGATCATCGGGCCTAACAGGCACTACAGGCAGTACAGGAATAATCTCGGGAACCTGCTTAACATGCACTCGCTATTTAGGAATGCGGGCGGCGGGAGTCTGTGCTTCTCCCCCAGCCTGGGATGTGGTTGCAGTAAGGGAAAGCAACCCTGCCTGAACCAAAGCGGTGTACATGCTCATGAACTGTGCCAGAGTCTCCTGAAGAGTTGGAGTAGTGGTAGCAGTAGGCGTGTCAGGTGCCTGGACTATGGCAGGAACTGCTAGTGGTACCACGGCAGTAGCTCGCATAGATGCTCTAGCTACACCATGTGCATGTCCTCTTCCTTTACCCCGACCCCAGCCCCAGCCCCGGCCCCCGCCTTGGCCTCTAGTAGATGCAGTAGGGGGCGCAGGTGCCTGATTGTCTCGAGTAGCTCATGTTCTCACCATCTGTGAGAGAATAGAAGACAAATTTAGAAGTGTGATGTCAAAATATCGCACGACAAGGAAATCAATGAAGTAAAATTTTCCTAACAGTTACATAGCCTCTCGTAAATAAGTATAGACGTCTCCGTACCGATCAGCGAGACTCTAATAAATTGTCCTGTGTTCCGTGACTCCTATGAATCTAGAGCTCTGATACCAACTTGTCACGACCCTAGTTCGCCCTCCGTGAATTGTCGTGACGGCACCTAGTCCCTACGACTAGGCAAGCCTAACAAGTGCGGAAGATAAATCGAAACTTTAGGAAATATAAATCAAAAACTTAGAATAACTAAAAAAAAGTACGGTATATAGAATGTCGCTCAGCATATACAACACAATATCTCAAAACTTCTACATCACTATCCCAAAACCTGGAAACTCACGGGTAACACAAGCTGAAAGAAATATAGTAAAATGCTCTAACTCTGGAATGTCTACATCAACAGTCTGATAGAAGGGATAACACTACAAGATAGAATAAAGAGGGAGACTCTTCGGTCTGCGGACACGACAGATATACCTCGAAGTCTCCAAAAGCTCGCCCTGCCTCATGGATGGTAAGCCTGTGCAGAGGTACCTGGATCTGCATATGAAAAACATGTGCAAAAAGGGCATGAGTATACCACAATGGTACTCAGTAAGTGGCAAGCCTAACCTCGGTCGGGTAATGACGAGGAAGATCAGGGCCCTACTATGATAAGTATATATATAATGAAATAATAGGGTAAATAAGCAGAAAAACTGAGATTCTATAATAAGGATCTACACAGTATGATAAGAGTGCAATAACGGAGACAGAGAAAAAGGCAAACTACAAGGAAATACCCCTCACATCGAGATAAATAGTCGGGATCTCTTAGTATCCTCAATATACACATAAGGGACCTCTTGGTATCCCGAGGATCTCTTGCTATCCTCAATACATATGCTAGGGATCTTTTGGTATCCCAAGGATCTCTTGGTATCCTCAATACATATGACAGGGATCTCTTGGTATCCCGCACCTCAATCCGGATCATAAATACACACAGAGGATCTCCCGGGATGTCGTCCCGTAGCCCTAATTTAAAACACACAGCAGCAGCTCAAGAATATCGAAATAAATACTAAGTCCGTAATAAGTAGACAGATAATTCTAGCCTAACATGCTTCACGTAATGCAATTAAGTTAGTTTAAGCAAATAGGCAATTAAGTCAACTAAGCATGCTTTTCTAAACTAACATATGCTATGTTTGCAAGTAGAATAAAACAAGTAAGAAAAGAACTCAGTTAAAATACTTAAAGTAAAACCGGGTTTTCAAAAACTAGCTCAAGTACGCGCTCGTCACCTCACGTACTATGCATTCAATTACCAAATATCATATCCTAAGGGGGAAGGTCCCCCACACAAGGTTAAACAAGCCACTTACCTCAAATCGGCTCAAAATCAACCGGCTCAAAATCAACTCGAAACCATACCTTGTACCAATCATTAAACCACCTAAAACAACATCGGAAACTCGAATTAATCAAGGAGTTAAGCCTAAGAACTCCAAATTTTCTCAAAATACGCTTTCGATTGGAAACCTAACCAAACCACGTCCAAATGACCTGAAATTTTTTGCACACATCCCAAATGACATGATCGAACTACTGCAACCTCTAAAATTCCATTCCGACCCTCGGATCAAAATCTCACTATCGGACCGGAAACTTCAAAAATTCAAACTTCGGCATTTCAAGCCTAAATTAGCTACGAACCTCCAAAACACTATCCGAACACGCTTCTAACCCCAAAATCACCCAACGGATCTAACAGACCATCGAATTTCCATTCCGAGGTCGTGTTTATACTATTCCGACTACGGTCAACTTTCCAACACTTAAGCTCTCATTTAGGGACTAAGTGTCCCAAAATTCTCCGAAACTCAAAACCGAACATCCCAGCAAACCAAATTAGCCGAAATAAACTTGGGGATAGTAGTTAATAAGGAGATCAGGGCGTTAATTCTTAAGTCGACCGGCCGGGTCGTCACATGAGCCAAATGTATTCAATTTAAAAGTCAAGATCAAATTATATTATTGTAAATCATGCATGAGTAAAGATGAGAGGTTGATGTAAAGTAGGCTTGCTTGATTGGATACTCGGTTGAGCGTCGATCGTTCTCTCCGAGGTCGGGGCATATCAAACTTAGTATCAAAGCACAGTTTACGAATCATAAGGTGTCATGGAGCTGTGTAAGTGGAGTTCCTCTTATCGGTGTGTTGCCAGCCACACTTATAATAGGGAGACTACAACGACATTTAATAAATGTTTCTCTTCTTCTATTATCAATCGTGCATTAAGGTTTCGAGTTAGTCTACGAGTTCCTTTGTTAATATCAAGGAATATTTGCATGTAATGCGATGAAATGAGAAAGGCCTAAGGATTAAAGGTATGACGCACATAACAAGCATAATGTGTGAGGTGCCCAATTGTCCTCGTAATGGACAAAGGAAAAGTCAAGGATATGACCAAGGTAAGCAGGGTCATAGAGTTAGCCTCGAGAGCCATGGTTGGTGTTGTTTTCATGTATATTGTGCAATGTGGTGTTATCTATATGTTGTTAGCATTTATTTCTGAGATTCTCTGACAGGTGAATATGCCCAATTACAAGGAAAAGTCTGTCAAAATTTCTGGAATATTCAAGGAGTTAGTCAAATATAAGACTTAGGAATGTGAATAAAGAGCTAAGTAATATTGGGGTGTTTTGTAGCGTGTCCTAACCCTCATTAGAGGATGAATTATCCTAAGCGGGGGAGTATGTAAGGCCCCGTAAAATATTACTTAGTACCCGGGGTTTCGTGGTGCCAAGGTAGGCTAATGTGTTTGAAAACTATAGAAAATGAGCCACGATACGGACTTTTTGGGTTGTACAATGTATTGGGGAGTTAGAGATAAATTTTTGCAAATGGCATTTTTGCGGTCCATTATGCAACCACAAAATCACTCCGCCGACCGCAGATCCGTCGCGGAGTGGAATAAAAAATGGGCAAATTTTGAAAAACAATATTGTTGGCCGCAGAATGATTTTACTGGCCGCATAATCATTCTACTGGCCACATAAAAATTCTATTGCCCACTTAACCATTCTACTAGCCACATAATTGATTGTGCTACCCACAAAATGATTTTACTGCCCACATAATGATTCTGTTGTCACATAATGTCACGCCCCAACCTCGAGAGGCATGACCGGCGCTCAATCGAGTGAACCCAACTAAGCAAGCCTTATTAAAACTTTCTATCTAACTCAATACAATTAAGGAAACCATATTTTTGTTTATATAGACAATAGCAAAATCGAACATTCGACATTGTTAGTTCATTTTTATATCACAAATCTTAAATCATGGCTAAGTTTCCAAGATTTCATACAGTCATAGTTTAGACAAACCAGAGTATAGAGTTATAACACAGTTCATTAACCCATCCAACACCCATACATAACCCACACAACTTCTACGGAGCCTCTATGGATACAAAAGATAAATTTTGACAATGCCGGCAACAAGGCCCTGGCTATACCTCAAAAGTGAAAGTCTACAACAAAAGATGTACAACATAACCCCTTGAAAGAAAAAGGGTATCACCAAGACTTCTAGTGGAGGACACTCCGCTATGCACGATCGGCACTGTCCGCTATAGAACTACCTACATTCATTTAAAAATGTAGCGCCCCCGGTAAAAGGGCTTTAGTACCATGGAATAGTACTAGTATGTATAATTAAACACCATCTAGTTAGAAAGAACTTACATACAAAAATAGGGAAATCACAAGTATAACTCAAGGAGGACTTTAAATGACCACAACATTATCAAACAAAAGAATCATACAGTTTTCACATCGTGTTCCATAGCTTTTATTTTGGGGCATTTCATATTGTTCATAATTGTTCACTTTGCCACCGTTAACTTGAGCGGAGTCCGATCTCGACCCGATCAACTAGGTTGCCTCATTTGAGACATTCACTTCAATCACAAACACATTACCACCATGTGCGTAGCATGACATCCGATCTCGGCCCGTCGGCTAGGCCGCCTTACCAAGGCATTTTCCTTTTGTATCAATCATCTCATTTCAATCTTTGTTTCCTATAAATCATTTCATAGGCACTTGGGACCATAACTATCACATCATATATTTGGCACTAGGCCACATATCACATCATTCCCAATTTTAATGTTAGATTTGTAATTTAGGATAATATCGGCACACAAGAGCAAACAAGATTGTAGGCGTAGATGAGACTTCACATAGATGGCACAACATACGCAGCTTCAATCTCATTCTAAGGTCTAAGTATTTCAATACATGATTCATATTTCTTGCACCTTTTGAAGTTATCAAAAATAACACATTGATTATATTGAGACACGTCTTCCACGCATATAAGGTTACAACCCTACATTCATGTGAAACAACAATTAATATAACAATTCAACTTTAAACTTACCATATTACACAAATACCAACGGAGCTCAATTTCTAAAAGACGGGGTTTTAGTCATACATATCTCAATAGAGCTTTCCTTAAATCCTTATAATAAATTCTGGAATTTCCTAGCAACTTCGATCTATTTTATGACAATTACAAGTTGAACCAAGAATTAGAGGCATGAATAAGATTCTAGCTCATTTAAGTAAATTATCAAGCACTAAGTGTGCACAGTGATTTTAGGACCCCTTTGTGAGAGATTTTCATCATCCTATACCACAATTGTTATCTTTTTGGTTCAAAACCTCCCCATGCCCCATTATCTTCTATGCATGCAAGATTATCAGCCCTTATACCCATGAACCCACTTGCTAATCACTTATTTTAATAGAAATTTCGAAACTATAGATAGGGTACAAGTTCTTACCTCTTAGGGTGAAAACCTAGCAATTTCACTTGATAATCTTCAAGGATTTTGGGGCAAGGGTTGAGTAGGGACTTGATGAAGATCACCCCCTCCCCCCTCTAGAACTTCCTCTCTCACTCTATATGCAGTGAAATAATAGAAAAATGATCTAATGGGATATTTTTAATGGAATGGGGTCGGTTTTAAAAGTTAGAAAATAGGAGCCCCGACACGATCTGCGATCTCATAATGGACATGCGGCCCGCAGAATGGACCGCAAAAATGGCCCCAAAACCTGAACACACTGACTGGGTATGCGGCAGAAATGCGGTCCGCATACCTATTCTGCGATCGCATAATGCACCGTAGAACTGCCCTTTACTAAATTCCAAGGGAATTATGCGATAACTATATGGCCCGCATAGTGATTATGCGATCGCATAATTGGCCGCATAGTTGACCTCAAATTAACTATCACACTGCCTGACTCTGTGGCGACTATGCGGTCCACATAGCCGTTCTGCGATAGCATAATGGATCGAAGAATCGTAATTTTCTGGAAAATATTATTCCTTGAATTTTAATGCATAGATCAGTCCAAAGGGTCCGAGTCACGGCAAGCTTGAATTTTTACAAATTTCTATCATATATTCCTAATTTGACACTACGAGCTTTCGAGTTTTGAGTAGAAGTTTTCACGGGGCCTTACACATAATTGACTTCAGGGGTCGTTTTTGGAAATTTTCTTATCCGACACTATTTTGATATAAGGCCTTAGCAGATCATTTTACAAGGTAAAATTTGATTTTTTTAGAGAGAGGAGAGAGCTATTCTAGAGAGAGAAGGAAGGGAACCAACATTATCATGCTTCAAATTCTTGCTCATGCTTTGGAGATTCATGGTAGAAATTCACAAGATCTTCATCTAATAGGTGAGGTTCTATTCATGGTAGGGATTTGGACTAAAAGTAGGTCATGAGAAGTATGATTCTTAGGTGTGGGAGTTGATGTTTGTGCATGAGTGTACCCATAAGGGTGGTAGGGAGGTTATTGAACAAAAAGGAGTAAACGCTTGGTATTGAATTGGTTGTGGGGTGAAGGAAATCTTGTAGAAGAACCTTGTAGTCAAATTTGCACACCTAGTATTTGATGAAATGTTTAAATGAGGTGAACCCAAGATTATCTTCCTAATTATGGTTCATTTTTTATGTTTCTAAATAGATTGAAGTTGCTAGGATTTTCGAAATATTGTAGTAATGTAAGGAAAGCTCAAAAAAGGTATATTGGCAAACTTCCCTTTTAGAATTGAGTCCCACGATGTTTTTGTAAGTCCCGAGTTGTTCATTATAAATTGACTATTCCGAATGTTCTTATCATGTTATTTTATCCTTCGGGAATGTATTCAAAGTATGGGTTGTGTATTAAAATGTTATGGCTTGGAGTTGTGTTTCAAATGAAAGTTATGATGCCAAATTGTGTGAGAAAAACTTGATATGCTTAAGACTCTTAATTGCTCATATGTGTACCTAATGTCTTGATTAGAAATGCCTTGTTGTTGATAACCATAAAGATGATGGAAAGTGAAAGAAGTGGGTTGGAGATGTAAAGTATGGCCGCCATACCAATGATGAAAGTTATGCTTGTGGTGCCAATGAAGTAAATGGTGTATTTCACGTTTATAATTTTTAACTCGCGCTTTGATTGCTAATTATTTTACTCCATTTATTGAAAAGAAATCCATTGTGTTTAAAGTCTTCATTTCTAATGAACTTAAAAGTTGTGATTTTCGGAATATTCTATATGTTGATGTTTATGATGATGATCCTTGAAAGTAAAGAAATAAAAGTGTGGACTATGAAATACGGCCATTGTGCCATGAAAGAAGAATCATCTTCATTCACTCTTATTCCACCGTATCAATTCACCCTTATTTCACATGTTACGGCGTGCAGCCCAATCCTACCTTACAATAACAATATCATAATATAAATATCCTTCCTTATTTCATTACCTCCCTTATTTTACCTGTTGCGGCTTACAACCCAATCCTCCTATAATAATTTAAATAAACAGCAACAATTCAATAACTCCATTTACAAAAATTTCTACAATCAAGGGTATCAGCACACGGCAACAAAGGAACCACGTAAAACTGAAGGAAGAGGAACACTAAGTGCTAACAGCATCACATAGAGCATGTAAGAGTGGACTAACAACGAGATATCACAGGTTACGACTATTCAATTAAAGGCATGGAAAGAGAGACTAGACACTCTGAACCGGTCAAATACCACATATAGACCACGTAGCCACTCTAACCTTGCGTACACGGCTTTCACCTAGCAAGATAGCACAATTAACTCAATTCCTTCCTAAGGGATGATCCCC
>MU728056.1:147860-177238 GCA_026770625.1 Nicotiana glauca | reverse complement strand
TTTTTCTTTCAACTTCGAGCTTCTCAATGAGAGTCACTCCTAAAAATCTTTTCTAAACTCCTCAAAAACCCAAACTAATGATGCACGCAAGTCATAATACACTGTGTGAAGCTACTTGTGACCTCAAACTATTGAACCTGATATATTGCTCAAAATGACCAATCAGGTCATTACAGAAATCATCAATATAACTATAGCTCTCCATGTATTGACTAATATATGATGAGAGAACAGTTCTTCTAGTTTCAACCCAAAAATGTGAAGATGACTTGGTATAGTAGCAGATGAATCCATCTTAAACTTTTTAAATTCCTCATATTTTCTTCTCCCTTCTCTACGCCGAGCTCTGACATCTTTAAAAATATTTTATATCGAACTCAGAACGGCATTCTTGACTACTTCAGAATCTAAATCTAAATCGTTACTGATATAGGTTCTTCGATGATGCGCTCTTCTATATTATCTCCTTGCTCGATTTTTAGTACCACTATCATTTGGCGTACTCCGAGCTCGTTCCCGTCCAACCATTTTTGGAATGGGAACAAGAAAACAATTAGAATAATTTGTATAACCATTTATTGTGTCTAAATATGTCACAATAACTTGTAGAAGAGAAATTAAGTTTAAGGGTCATTTACTTATTTAGAAATAAATATTCGACCCTTTTTATGACCATAAATGTATCAGTAAAAAGAATAACTAAGACTTTACTAGATCCATTCACTTTAAGAAATTATGAGTTTACTATAGATCATATTTTTAAATATTTAGAAAAGTCGATCTAAGCACATTCAATGATAATCTTGTAATAAATCAGTGTGCGGCACAAAATGTGCAGTACAATACTTACTGTTCTGACTTCTTAAAATTGGTCACTGCATTATTATAGGAGTATAAAATAGAGCAAATATCATTTGTAGCCCATCGGGCCAAACATATATCATCCAATAGCCACAAATTAACCCATTCAATTCATAACCTAAAAACAATAACAACTAGTAGCCGTCGCCTCTCATCCCTATCTTTCTTCCTTACTATCCTGCTTCTTCTATTTCACGCCAGCAATCCATGGCTGTGGTTCCATGGACGCCTCTCTCTCTCTCTCTCTCTCTCTCTCTCTCTTTAAAAAGCCTCTTTGGTTTCTCTTGTTATTTCAAAAGTATCAATGGAAACTTCATCTAGGCTGAACGGTTTGACATGAATTTTGACACCATGGGTATCGATATCAGTTGATGAGGTACTCTCTAAGGTTCAGTCTACTGTTGTCAACCCTCTTTTCTTGAAGAATAGATCTCTTGAGAAGACCAGAGGTTTCATCTCCACCTTCAGGAACTCAGGCTATCTGGACGGATCAAACTACAAGCAATATCACAAAGTGAAAACAGGAAAGAAGAGAAAATCGTCTAGTCAGGGAACAAAAGACGAGGAAGCTGGTACAGAATCTTCACCTGTGATTCTGATGGTGACATTCACAGCTTTGTTTTTCTTTGCCATCAGATGATGAAGTTATTCAAATATATAACAAGTTTGGGGATCTGAATGAGAAGGAATCAAAAGTGCTACACGATTCAAACAGAAGTGTTAGACGATCTGAATGAATATATGTAGTTTTATCTGTAATAGAAGATATGACAACAACAACAAGGATTAATAGTATAGACTATTATTATACAATTTATATACAATAGATATACAAAAATAGACGGTCATTATACATAAAATATACAAAATAAACTGTCAATATACAAAATAGATAGTCATTATACAAAAATATATAAAATAGACTGTTACTATACAAAATAGATAGTCACTATATAAAAATATACAAAATAGATTGTTACTATACAAAAAATATACAAAATAGATGTAAGTGTACAAAATATAGACTAAAAAGATGTAACTATACAAAATATATACAAAAAAGACTGTCACTATACAAAAATACATGATACACTCCAAATATACAGTGTGCACACATTACACATACAAAATTGTATATAATTTATATACACTATGTTCACATATTAGAAAATACACATTATATACAATTTTGATACATTGTTCAAGCAGATTATACTTTTACGATGCAAAATATATACACTTCGATACACAAGAGGTAGGCTCAATATACACCAAGGGTACACTGTCAAACTTAGGATACAATATTTATATATTGCAAAATAAATATTTGTATAACGCGCCAAGAAGGGGTCGAACCTACGACCTTCAGCTTAGGAAGCAGGTGCCTATCCACTGAGTTACAGGCGCCTATGTTGTCATACTCATTTCTTTCGGCTACTATATGAAATACTTTTGGGCGAAAGGCCATTTTTGTAAGTAGGACAAAACATGGGCTATTAAAATTTTGAGGGGCTATAGAGGGTAGTTTTCTCTAGAAAATAGGTGGGTTGGGCTGAATTTGGCTGGTCAAAATGGCTGAATCAATAAATGGGTTATTGCCTGAGCCTGCCCAATGTTTACTTGAACTAAGATGGGTTGGATCAAGATGGCTAACAATATGTCATAACCCAACCCACGCAATTTGAACCATCTTTTGTATATTTTTGAGAAACTTAAAAATATCAAGATGCTCTCCTTTACTTGCAAATGTTTCAACTCGTGCTTTTCCAAATAGAGTTAATTTGTTGTACTTTTTGGATATAAAAGAAAAACTCAAAGGTAATTCAAAGTATTAGAGATATTCACTATAAGCATTCCTCACAATTTTACTACATTTATAAAAAAAATTCTGTTTCCTTCATCAATTGGTATAAATAGATTTGGTTGCTTCTTTATATATCTCAAATAGAATTGTATTTTAATTTTTTATTTAGAAGTTAAGGATATTAAATTTAATTAAAAATAAAACTCAATGTATTTAATTGGCTGGTTAGTGAAATTTAATTACAAATACAATTTTATGCATAGGAAGCACAAACTTATTTTAGGCAAAACTTTTAGAATTTGCTAAGAAACTACTAGCATGTTATAAAATAATGGCTTATTTCCTAAAAGTTATGAAATGAAAACATTCAGATGTATAAAATTTGTGAAACTAAAAAAGGGGCCTAGTGTAAGATTAGGAAGAAAAAGAGTAAAAGCAATTTATTGGTTACAACTTGTTTGGATGGTTGTTACATGTTGTATCGTATCGTATTGTTACTTTAAATACAATGTTTGTTTTGGTTATTACTTAAATTTTATTGTATCCTATCGTTAAATCCGTCATTACGTAACGATGAAATGTGCCACTTTATGTAACGACCAATTTGGTGTTGTCGCGTCGTTTTCTTGTGTTTTTCTCTCAATCTCACCCTTTATTATTATTAAATAATTTTATTTTATCATTTACCCTACCTTTTTATATACCGTATCATAATTTTTCTTTATAATATTGCAAGTTTATTCATCATATCACAAGTATGTGATACCATGAAGCGACGTCAAAACGACACAATCCATCCAAACATTGTATTTATCAAACGATACAGTACAATACAATACAATACGATTCGATACATTATGAAACGATACGTAACAACCATCCAAACAAGCTGTTAGTAGTTATCCACTTTTACAAAGAGTACATATTCTCACTCGGCAGTTTTGCTATGGGCAATTTGACGGGTCAACTTTAGGCCATTTGATGGGTCATCTTTGGGATAATTTATTTAACGGTTAAGGGTCTGATTTGTCCCTCTATTATCATAAATAGGCCTTATTTATCCCCCGTTTACGTTTTTTATCAAAAATATCCCTACCGTTGTATATTAGGGTCATATTTATCCTTACACATTATAAACCTCATCCTTTCTTTTAAAATGCGGCAAAGGGCCAAATATACCCCTCTACTTTCCAAAAATGAAAAAAAATAAAAAAAATATTTTTCAAAAACGAAAATATTTTGTTGAAAATAAATTTTTAAGTTTTTAAAAAAACGAAAATATTTTGTTAAAAAATAATTTTTTTTTTGTTTTCCAAAAAAATAAATCAGTTTATACAAATTTATTTTTTCAGTTTTATAAAAAGAAAATCTTTAAAGAAACTGGAAAAAATGAAGAAAAAAATATTTTTTAAAAAACGAAAATATTTTGTTGGAAATATTTTTTTTGTATTAAAAAACGAAAATATTTTGTTAAAACTGAATATTTTTTTTCAGTTTTTACATTTTTTCCCCAGTTTTTACAATTTTTACAAAAAAAAAAATTTGTTAAAAAAACGATTTTTTCAGTTTTTACAATTTGTTTTGCAAAATCTTTTCACTATCTACTCAATTTAACAAAATATTTTCGTTTTTGAAAAATGTTTTTTTCTTCATTTTTTTCAGTTTTTTTAAAGATTTTCTTTTTGTAAAAATTGAAAAAACAAATTTGTATAAACTGATTTTTTTTCTGTTTTTCATTTTTTTAAAACTGAAAAAATTATTTTCAACAAAATATTTTTATTTTTGAAAATATTTTTTTTCATTTTTTAAAAGTTGAGGGATATATTTGACCATTTGCCGGATTTTAAAAGAAGGGAAGGAGTTTTTAATGTATAAGGGTAAATATGACCCTAATATATAACGGTAGGGATATTTTTTATAGAAAATATAAACGGAGGATAAATAAGGCCTATTTATGATAGTAGAGGGGTAAATCAGACCCTTAACCATTTATTTAATGGGTTAGGATGGGTTCTGTCCAAACCAGTGTAATGACTCGGTCGGTCGTTTTGAGAACGTTAGCCCCGATCCCTTATTTATTACTCTCTCTATTTCATTTTGTAGTTACGTGACTTGCTGGGGTACTTGGTGTCGGCTTCGAGAGAGTATCTAACTGAAATGAGACATATAGTCCCTACAATGGAAGTTTAAGTCGTAGGAGTTTAAAGTTGTTAAGCTTGAATTCGGGTTGTGATTCATTGAATTCGTGTTGTTTGATGTGGTTTTCAGCCTTGAGTTGGTCCGTTAGGTATTTTGGAGATAGTTGGTATACTAGGACGGGGTCCCGGGGTCCCCGGGTGCTATTCGGATTGATATCGGATCAATTTTTGGACTTGTGCATTTTTTGAAAATTTTCAGCTTCTAGTGTCATCGCACCTACGAAGGAAATGACCATAGGTGCGGACTCACGTGTACGTGTGGGGGAGTGCAGAAGCGGAGAAGGCAGCCCAGGTCAGGGCTCCCAAGTGCGGAAAAGGTTCCGCAGAAGCTGCTTTGCTTCTGCGATGGAGAGGATCGCAGGTGCGCACCTGAGTGTAGATACGACGCACGAGCCGCAGGTGCATGTGTTTTCCGCAGGCGCGGATCCTTTGGACTTAAGTGAAGTCCGCACCTGTGATGGTTTTTCTACAGGTGCGAAAACGCAGATGCGGCTAAGGCTTCGGATAAGCGATTCTTGTGGGTAGAAAAGAAGATTTTTCGAAGGTTCACTTCATTTCATTTTTGGGACATTAAGAGCTCGGATTGAGGCGAGATTTTGAGATATTTTTCAGATGAAGTGTTTGGGTAAAGATTCTTGATTTGTTTTTTGATTAATTCCAATAAATCTACTGTTAATTATATCTTTTAATTAGTGTTTTGGAGTTTAAAATTTGGGGAAAAAGTGTAGAAACTCTTAGACCAAGTTTTTGGATTTTGACATGTGAAATAGGATCGGATTTGAATAATTCTTGTATGGTTGGACTCGATATCGAATGGGTGCTCAATTTTTGTATTTTTGATCGGGATTTGAGACGTGGGCCCGGGTTGACTTTTTGGGACAATTTTCCAATTCCTTGCTTAGATCATGATTTCATTATTTAAACTTGTTTCCTATAGTTATATTTATAGTATAAAAATATTTTGGCTAGATTCGAGCAGCTCGGAGTTAGAAAATCGAAGGAAATGCCTTCTAATTGATTGATTGAGCGTGGTTTGAGATAAGTGACTTGTCTAACCTTATGTGGCAGAAATTATTCTTAGAATTTGGTACTGTTGTGATAATTTATGATATGTGAAGGTCGCGTACACAAGGTGACGAGTGCGTATTTGGGCTAAACATTGAAATTCTAATTTTAGCTAAGTAGTTTCCTTTTTATGCCCTAATTGAGTTACTTTAGCATGTTATAGTCATCATGTTTAACCTAATTTCACATGTCTACTTGCATTATCTCCTATTTGCAACTTGTACTACATTCCTAGTTGATCTACTTATTTTCTTGATTCTGTATTCATTACTTAACTGTGAAATTATTTACTTGAAATTGTTATCCTTGAAATATCTTGTTGTTGAGTTCGGTGTTGAGTTGCAAAGGCCGTGGTTTCTGTTGAGGCAAGGTGTAAGTTGTGACATTTCATTTTATTTAGTTGTTATGTTTGGTTTTTGTGTTATTGTTGAGGCAATTGTTTGGTTGTTTTGCACAAGGTTTCTGTCGTGTTGTTGTTATTGTTGCACGAGGTTTCTATCGTGCGGTTGTTATTGTTGCACGAGGTTTCTGTCGTGCCGTTGTGATTATTGATACTCATGCAGTGGTATAAGTCTGGGTGTTGAAACGCATGCGATGAGATAAAGTGGGCTTGATACGCGTGGCTGGTAAGAGAACTACTAAAAGTCATGCGGTGTGATAAGATGGGCTAAAATGCGAGATGCTATTTCAGAAAAATGATTTTTAAAACAAAATATAAAGTCTCCTACGGTGATATAAGGAAAGACTGTGAGCTCTTTTATGATTTGGGACTACGAGACGGTACCTCGGGAATGCAATGTTGATCTTCTCTATTTGCTGTATTGTTTAGTTGTTGTTTCCTTAACATGTAAGATTCTTATTTTCTTTCGTGTTGTATTTGCTTCCTTTGATTTTGTGCTGTTACTTTTCGTAAATTCTTATTTGTTTCACCTCCCTGTCATTTTATTTTATCATTTTATCTTCTTCCTTGTATCTTATTATCTCTAGTAGGGCCTTGACCTGATCTCGTCACTACTCTATCAAAGTTAGGCTTTGCACTTACTGGGTACCGTTGTGGTGTACTCATACTACGCTTCTGCACATATTTTGTGTAGATCCAGGTACATTCTGCCTTGGTGTTAGCGTGTTGACTGGCTTGCTTATTGGAGACTTCAAGGTGCACATGCACGCATCCGCTAGCCTCAGAGTGCCCTTCTATCATGTTCCTTTCTTATTTCTTTATACCTTTATAGATAGTGATGTATAGGAGTGTCCAATACTATATCTAAAGCTTCTGACTTATATTTCACCGGGTTTTGCGAAATGTACATATTGAGTTGCAGATTTGTTTTATATAGTTGTTGATGTTTTTTAAGTTATTGTTCGGCTGTTCTGCATGTTTGTTAGGCTTACCTAATCTTAGAGACTAGGTGCCGTCATGATATCCTACGAAGGGGATTTGGGGTCGTGATAAGTTGGTATCAGAGCTCTAGGTTCATAGGTGTTATGAGTCATTAGCAGGTTTAGTAGAGTCTCGCAGATATGTGCGGAGATGTCTGTACTTATCTTTGGAAGGCTATGGAACTGTTAAGAAAAATTTCACTTCTTTGATTTCTTATCGTGCTAAAATTTTGACTTCGGATTCTAAACTTCTATCTTTCTATTCTCTCACAGATAGTGAGGACACGTACAGTTGGAGCAAATGACCAGACATCCGCACCCCCTGCTAGAGTCGCGCTGGGCTGGGGGAGAGGCCGAGGACGTCCACGTGGTGCAGCTAGAGCACCCACACGAGTTGTTACAGATAAGCCACTAGTAGCTCCAGTTAGAGAGCAGGCACCTGAGATGCATGTTACTGCACCAGCTCTCTAGGAGACTCTCGCCAGTTTCTGAGCATGTTCGGCACTTTAGCTCAGGTAGGGTTGATCCCACTTGCTCCTGCCACATCTCAGGCCGGGGGAGGAGCACAGACTCCCGTTGTTCGTATCCCAGAGTAGTGGACCGGTTGATTAGGCTCCATAGGTCATACAAGTACAGCCGGTCGCCCCAGTTCAGCCCGAGGTTAGGGCAACAGTTTCTGATCGGGAGCAACTTAGGCTCGAGAGGTACAAGAAGTACTACCCTCCTACTTTCAATAGTTTGGCGTCAGAGGATACCCAGGGTTTTCTTGAGGAGTACCACTGTATTCTCTATAATGTGGGTATTGTTGAGTCTAGTGGGGTTGCTTTCACTATGTTCCAGCTTGAGGTAGCAGCTTATCGGTGGTTGCGAGCATATGAGTTGGCTAGTCCGGCCGAGGCAACTTCACTCACTTGGACTCAATTCTCAGATATGTTCTTGAGGGAGTATGTTCAATAGAGTCTCAGAGATGCAAGGTACGCAAAGTTTAAGCAGTTGCGCCAGGGTTCCATTACTGTGTTAGAGTATGCGGTCTGGTTCAGTGATTTGGCTAGGGATGCACCAACCTTGGTTAATATTGTTAGAGAGCGAGTCCTTCGATTTATTGAGGGGCTCAACCCCAGTATCAGATTTAGCATGGCCCGAGAGTTGGAGATGGACATTGCATACTAGTAAGTAGTGGGGATCGCCAGGAGATTGGAGGGTACATTAATTCGGGAAAGAGAGGGGAGGGAGGTCAAGAGGTCTCGAGAGTCTAGAACATATAATGGTACTCATGCCCTAGTTGCAGCTCTTCATGATATGGTCTATATGAGTCACCCTGTTCATTCAGCACTTCCAGCTTCTAGCGGTATTTTGGCCACTCCTAGGCGTCAGGTTCCCTATTATGTACCACCATTGTCTAGTGCACCTCCTACATGGAGTGCTTTCAACGATCAGTCCAATCGATCAAGCTCGAGCCAGCCACAGCAGCGATGTCCTCCGAGAGCTTGTTTTGAGTGTAGTGACACTTGTCATATGATGAGGGATTGCCCCAGACTCAGAAGGGGTGCACCTCCAGAGATGACTCAAGCTCCGCGTGCTCCACTGGGTCCTCAAGCTATGGTTATCGCACCAGTCACCACTCTACTTGCACAGCCAGCTCAAGGTGGAGGTTGATCAGGAAGAGGTCGCCCTAAAAGGGGAAGCCAAACTAGATATTATGTTCTTCCTGCCAAGACGGAGGTAATTGCATCCGACTCTATCATCACATGTATTGTTCTGGTCTGTCATAGAGATGCATCAGCTTTATTTGATCCAGGCTCCACTTATTCATATGTGTCATCTTGTTTTGCTTCATATTTGGGGGTATCCCATGATTCTTTGAGTTCTGCTAACTATGTGTCTACGCCTGTGGGAGATTCTATTATTGTTGACCGTGTGTATCGGTCGTATTTGGTTGATCTTAGTGGTTTGAGACTAGATCTGATCTATTGTCACTCGGTATAGTAAATTTTGATGTTATTTTGGGCATGGACTGGTTGTCACCTTATCATCCTATTCTTGATTGTCATGCCAAGTTCGTGACGTTGGCTATGCCAAGATTACCACAGTTAGAGTGGAGAGGTACCTTAGATTATGTTCCTAGAAAGGTCATTTCATTTCTAAAGGCTCAACGAATGATTGAGAAAGGGTGTGATACGTATCTAGAATATGTGACAGATATCATTGTTGATACTCCTACCATCGAGTCAGTTCCGGTAGTAAGGGATTATCCAGATATATTCCCGGTAGATCTTATGGGCATGCCGCCCGATAGGGATATTGACTTTGGTATTAATTTTTTTACCTGGCATTCAGCCCATCTCTATTCCTCTATATCATTTGGTCCCACCAGAGTTAAAGGAGTTAAAGGACCAGTTGCAGGAGTTGCTTCATAAGGGCTTCATTCGGCCTAGTGGGTCTCCTTTAGGTGCTCCAATTTTGTTTGTAAATAAGAAGGATGGTTCTATGCACATGTGTATTGATTATCGCTAGTTAAACAAGGTTACATTGAAGAACATGTATCCATTACCACATATTGATGACCTATTTGATCAGCTATAGGGCACCGGAGTGTTCTCCAAGATTGACTTGCATTCAAGCTATCATCAGTTAAAGATTCGAGAGTCATACATCCCGAAGACTGCCTTCAGGACTCGGTATGGTCATTACGAGTTCCTTGCGATGTCTTTTGGGCTGACCAACGCCCCAGCAACATTTATGCACTTGATGAATAGTGTATTCCGACACTATCTCGACTCATTCATCATTGTGTTTATTGACGACATTCTGTTGTACTCCCAGAGCCACGGGAGGATCATGTGCAGCACCTGAGGACTGTGCTTCAGTCCTTAAGAGAAAAGAAGTTATATGCAAAATTTTCAAAGTGTGAATTCTGGCTTGATTCGGTAGCATTATTAGGTCATGTAGTATCAAGTGAGGGGATCAAGGTAGATCCTAAGAAGATTGAAGCAGTGAAGAGTTGGCCCAGACTGCCCTCAGCTATGGAGATCCGGAGTTTTCTTGGTTTGGCGGGGTATTCCATCGATTTGTAGAGGGTTTCTCATCTATTGCAACACTTATGACCAGACTGACCCATAAGGTGCTCTGTTCAGGTAGACCGAGGAGTGTGAGGAGAGCTTTCAAAAGCTCAAGACAAGTTTGAGTACAGCCCTGGTATTGGTATTGCCTATAGGTTCGAGGTCTTATACTTTGTATTGTGATGCGTCGCGTATTGGTCTCACGTGGTGTTGATGCAGGACGGTAGGGTGATTGGCTATGCATCTAGACAGCTGAAGGTGCATGAAAAAAACTATCTTATCCACAACCTTGAGTTAGCAGCTATTGTTCAGGCCTTGAAGTTTTGGCGGCACTATTTGTACGGTGTCCCTTATGAGATCTACACCGATCATCGGAGTCTGCAGCATCTATTCAAATAGAAGGATCTTAACTTGCATCAGCGAAGGTGGTTAGAGTTGCTTAAGGATTATGACATCACTATTTTATATCATCCTGGGAAGACCAATGTGGTGGATGATGCCTTGAGTCATAGGACAGAGAGTTTGGGTAGTTTAACATATCTACTAGCAGCGGAGAGGCCATTAGCATTGGATGTTCAGGCCTTGGCCAACTAGTTTGTTAGATTGGATGTTTCTGAGCCAATCCGAGTTTTGGCTTGTGTGGTTTCTCAGTCTTCTCTTTATTATCGCATTAGAGAGCGTCAGTATGATGAGCCCCCATCTGCTTGTCCTCAAGGAAAAGGTTCAGCATGGTGATGCCAAGGAGGTCACTACTGGAGATGACGGTGCATTTCAGATGTAGGGAAGGTGATGTGTGCCCAATGTAGATAGATTGCGTTAGGGGTGTGCATTCGATTTATCGATTTGATTTTGACCCTTATCGATTATCGATTATCGATTTGTATATATGTTTTTTGTTATCGTTTCATTAAGGTTTCAATTTTTTGATTTCGATTTATCAATTTTTGGGGCTTATCGATTACACCAATAAGAAAATTTACGGGATTCCACGGAAAGTATATCGCTGTAAGCACGCCTAACTAATATGGACCAAAAGAAACTAAAATAAGTCGAACACCGTTTATAACATAAAAATTGTGTCAACAAGCACATGCAACGAAACTAAAGTAAGGGATCAAATGTATGCCACCAACACTCCAACAGTATTAAAAAAAATACATCATCACGGCTAATTCTATTTTCCATTAATTTGAACTTCATTCCCTTGAGCTTTAAATATGATTATTCCTTAAATGTGATAGATAAAATAATAGGGTTAGGGACTTAGGGTAAAGGAAAGGGTATTATAGAATAAGGGTAAAAAAAATTAATTTTTTTAGTATTTCTTATTGGTTTATCGATAAACCGATAACCGAAGAGGACAAAATTGAAATCGAAATCGATAACTCGATAAGGAAAATTTCAAAATCGAAATCGAAATTGATAAATCGATAAACTGATAACAAATAACCGATTTGATTTATCGATAAACTGATTCGAATGCACACCCCTAGATTGCGTGAGTTGATTCTCCAGGAGGCTCACCATTCACGGTACTCCATTCATCCATATGTCGCGAAGATGTATCACGACTTGAGGCAGCATTATTGGTGGAGAAGAATGAAGAAGGACATAGTGGAGTATGTAGCTTAGTACCTAAATTGTCAGTAGGTGAAGTATGAGCATCAATGGTCAGGTGGATTGCTTCAGCAGCTAGAGATTCCAGAATGGAAATGGGAGCGGATCACTATGGATTTTGTTGTTGGGCTCCCACGGACTTAGAGGAAGTTCGATGTAGTTTGGGTAATTGTGGATAGGTTGACCAAGTCGGCTCATTTCATTCCAGTGGTGACTACTTATTCTTCTGAGCAACTGACTCGAGTTTACATCCACAAGATTGTGGCTTCATGGCGTGCCGGTATCCATCATCTCTGATCGCGGTATGCAGTTTACATCACAGTTCTGGAGAGCTGTACAACATGAGTTGGGTACTCGAGTTGAATTGAGCACAGATTTCACCCTCAGACAGACAGGCAGTCCGAGCGCACTATTCAAATATTGGAGGATATGCTCTGTGCATGTGTGATACAGTTTGGGGGTTCTTAGGATCAATTTTTGCCACTTGCGGAGTTTGCCTACAGTAACAGCTACCAGTCGATGGCCCCGTATTAGGCTTTGTATGTAGGCAGTGTCAATCTCCAATAGGTTAGTTTGAGCCGGGTGAGGCTAGGCTATTGGATACAAACTTGGTTTAGGATGTGTTGGAAAAGGTTAAACTAATTCAGGATCGACTTCGTACAACCAATCCAGATAGAAGAGTTATGCAGATTGGAAGGTTCGTGACGTTGCATTCATGGTTGGGGAGCCGGTCTTTCTCCGGGTTTCACCCGCGAAGGGTGTGATGAGGTTTGGGAAGAAGGGAAAATTGAGCCTTGGTATATCGGGCCTTTTGAAATTCTGGAGAGGATTGGAGAGGTGGCCTACAGACTTGCACCACCACCTAGTCTAGCTGCAATTCATCCAGTATTCCATGTCTCCATACTCTATAAGTGTCACGATGATCTGTCTCATGTATTAGACTTCGGCTCCGTCCAGTTGGACAAAGATATATCTTATATTGCGGAACCGATGGCTATTTTGGACAGGCAGGTTCGAAAGTTAAGGTCAAAGAACTTTGATTCAGTGAAGATTCAATGGAGGGGTCAACTAGTCGAGGAAGCAACTTGGGAGATCGAGCACGATATGCATAGCCGTTATCCTCATCTTTTCACCACTTCAGGTATGTCTTTATACTCGTTCGAGGACGAACATTTGTTTTAAAAGGGGAAGGATGTAACACCTGGCCGTTCATTTTGAGAGTATCAGCCCCGATACTCTATTTATTACTCCCTCTATTTCATTTTGTAGTTACTAACTTGTCGGGGTGTTTGGTGTCGGGATCGGGAGAGTTTCAGAGTGAAATGGGACACATAGTCCCCAAAATGGAAGTTTAAGTTGTAGGAGTTGGTTGTAGTTTGACTTGTGTGAAGACGAATATAGAATGGTGTTTTGAGCATTCCAATAGCTTCGTATGGTGATTTTGGTCGTAGTAGCATATCTGCACGTTGATTTGAAGGTCCATAGGTCGTTTCGGCGTGAGTTGGTGAAAGTTGGAAAATTTCTAAAATTTTGGGACGTTTGACCAGGAGTGGACTTTTTGATATCGGGGTCGGATTTCAATTTCAAAAGTTGGAATAGGTCCCTAATGTCAATTATGACTTGTGTGCAAAATTTGGTATCAATCGGAGTCGTTTTGATATGAATCAGCATCAGTTCCGGAACTTGGAAGTTCCTAGTTGCTAAGCTTTAATTTGTGTTGTTTTATGTGGTTTTTGGCCTCGGGTAGTTCCATTAGGTGTTTTGTAACTAGTTGGTATACTCGTACGGGATCCCGAGGTAACTAGGTGCAATTCGGATCGATATCATATCAGTTTTGGACATGTCTTTCTGAAAATTTCAAGCTTCTGGTGTCATCGCACCTGCGGAGGAAATAACCACAGATGTGGACTCGCGTGTGCACGTGGGAGAGCGCAGAAGGAGGAGGCATCCCAGGTTAGGGCTCGCAGGTGCGAAAAAGGTTCTGCAAAAGGACTTCGCTTATGTGATGGAGAGGATCGCAGGTGCGCACCTGAGCGCAGATGCGATGTTAAGCCGATGGTGCACATGCGCGGGTATGTGTGTTTTTTCGCAATAGCAATCCTTTGGACTTAAGTAAAGTCTACACCTATGATGGTTTTTTCACAGATGCAGCTAAGGCTTCACAAAAGCGATTCTTCTGGGCAAAAAAGGGGATTTTTCGAGGGTTTGCTTCATTTCATTTTTGGGACTTTGAGATCTCGGATTGAAACAAGATTTTGAGGGATTTTCAGAGGAAGTGTTAGGGTAAGGATTCCTGGCTCGTTTTTTATTAATTCCCATAAATGTAATGTTAATTACATCTTTTAATTAGTGTTTTGGACTTTAAAATTTGGGAAAAAAGTGTAGAAGTTCTTAG
Source organism: Nicotiana glauca (assembly GCA_026770625.1). NCBI lineage: Eukaryota > Viridiplantae > Streptophyta > Magnoliopsida > Solanales > Solanaceae > Nicotiana > Nicotiana glauca. The sequence goes on along the minus strand of MU728056.1, from coordinate 162,859 downwards.
ACTAATTTTTTGGGTTTTGAAAGGCAAAATGGGATCAGATTTGAATAATTCTTGTATGGTCGGACTCGATATCGAACGTGTGTTCGGTTTTTATAATTTTGGTTAGGTTCTGAGACGCGGACCCAGGTTGACTTTTTGGGGCGATATTCTAATTCCTTGCTAAGATCATGATTTTATTATTTAAACTACTTTTCTATAGTTATATTTATAATATGAAATAATTTTGGCTAAATTCAAACCGTTCGGAGTAAGAAAATTGAGGGAAAGGCCTTCTAATTGATTGATTGATCGTGGTTTGAGGTAAGTGACTTGTCTAACCTTGCGTGGGAGAAATTTTCCTTAAGATTTGGTACTGTTGTGATAATTTGTGATATGTGAAGGTTGCGTACGTAAGGTGACTAGTTTGTGCACGGGCTAAATGTTGAAATTTGGTTTTAGCTAAGTAGTTTCCTTTTTTATGCCTTAATTGAGTTACTTTAGCATGTTATAGTCATCATGTTTAGTCTAATTTCACATGTCTACTTGTCTTATCTCCTATTTGCAATTTGTACTGCATGCTTAGTTGAACTACTGTTTTTCTTGATTCTGTATTCATTACTTAACTGTGGAATTCTTTACTTGAAATTGCTATCCTTGAAATATCTTGTTGTTGAGTTTGGTGTTGAGTTGCAAAGACCGTAGTTTCTGTTGAGGCAAGGTATAAGTTGTAACATTCATTTTATGTAGTTTTTATGTTATTGTTGAGGTGATTGTTTGGTTGTTTTGCACGATACTTTTGTTATGCTGTTGTTATTGTTGCACGAAGTTTTTGTCGTATGATTGTTATTGTTGCACGAGGTATCTGCCGTGCCGTTGTGATTATTGATACGCATGTGGTGGTATAAGGTCTGGGTGTTAAAACGCCTGCAGTGAGATAAGGTGGGCTTGATACGCGTGGCTAGTAAGGGAACTACTAGAAGTTATGTGGTGTGATAAGGTGGGATAAAATGCGGGATGCTCTTTAAAAAACAATGATTTTCAAAACAAAATATAAAGGCTCTCGTAGTGATATAAGGAAAGACTGTGAGCCAATTTATGATTTGGAACTACGAGGCGGTACCTCAAGAGTGCCCATGTTGATATTCTCTATTTGCTATATTGTTTGGTAGTTGTTTCCTTAACATGTAAGATTCTTGTTTCCTTTCGTGTTGTATTTTCTTCCTTTGATTCCGTGTTGTTACCTTTGGTAAATTCTTATTTGTTTAATTTTCCTATCACTTTTTTATCATTATATCTTCTGTCGTGTTTCTTATTATCTCCAGTAGGGCCTTGACCTAACCTCGTCACTACTTTATCGAGGTTAGGCTTGGAACTTACTGGGTACCATTGTAGTGGACTCATACTATGCTTCTGCACATATTTTATTCAGATCTAGGTACATCCTATCAGCCTCGGTGTTAGTGCGTTGAGTGGCTTGCTTCTTGGAGACTTCAAGGTACACCTGCGCGCGTCCGCAGGCCTCAGAGTCCCCTTCTATCATGTTCCTTTCTTATTTCTTTATACCTTTATAGACAGTGATGTATAGGAGTGTTCAATATTGTATCTAGCGCTTGTGACTTGTATTTCACCGGGTTTTGGGAAATGTACATATTGAGTTGCAGATTTGTTTTACATAGTTGTTGACATTTTGAGGTTTTTCAGTTACTGTTCAGTTATTCTGCATGTTTGTTAGGCATGATAATGCAATGACGCAAATATGTGGAAGTAAACAAAATTATTTTGATGACCATGATTTATAACTCATACAGTATCAGTCAATTGCTATAAAATAAATTAATCAATCATTATGTCGTCACTACAAATGACTACTCCGAAAGACATTAAAATTGGAATAAAGAATTCCATTTCTTTCTTAATGAGAAACGGCATGAAGTCTTTTGAGTTTTGAAGAAATCTTTCAAACTTCTTATTATATCTCCCAAAAAAATTCGTAATCCCGATAAGTCCATCCAAACAATTAACAAGTAAATAATATGAGGTTGATAATTCACTTGTAGTAATGGTGGTCTATTAACTGAATTAGTCATGCACGATGAGCATCCATATCAAGGAGTTACTAATTAAGTCAATTTAAGTCAATCTAGTTTAGTTATTTCTATTCTAATCCAGTAGTATTTACTTTTTCAATTAAGTCCTCCTAGGTTCTAGGAGCAGGACATGTGTCATTTTGTTAATTGATTTGTTACATAAAACCAACTATCCTTTCTTGTTTCGTTTGGAATATATTGCCCGTCCTTGTATTCAGCAAGGTATCCAGACATGATAAAATTGACATTTTAATTATTTTTTCTTCTTTTATTATTTCATTGTCTTTCTCTTTAATTTCATAGCTGCAGACTGCTACAAATTGGCATCCAGAGCTCGTTCCTGATAATTTAAGGATGGTGGATAAACATAAAAATGAGTCCGACGAGGACGGACTTAGAAGGGTTAAAGTTCGGCTACAAGTTTTCATGAAAAAATCGAAAGAGATGATGGATAAACTAGAGGAGAAGTAAGGAGTTTTAAAGCTAAGATGGTGGAGTCTTTTGACTCGTCGAAGCGGATTGAATAGATTGAGGAGTTGTTGGTGCAAATGAGTAGTCAAAACAAGGCGGAACACTCTTCATCAGTTCGGTCTTCCATCGCTGGAATCCATGACGGATCTTCTGTGGAAGCAGGACTCTCGTTGGAGGTAATTTACAGAGCTACACTCCTCCAATTTCACTTTACCACAGGGCTTCGAGCAGTACCCTTATCCTTACAAGTGTCTTAGCTAACCCATGATCCCAAGCTGAAAACACTACCGAAATTTCCTTGAACCCTTCAACTACAGCTTTCAGACCACCCTCTCGCTCTTATCCTCTAAATACCAGAACCTATATTCCACCAAGAACCTCTTATCTCATAAAAAACCAGTCAAGCAACCCACCAACTTATTCATATCAAATGGCCTCTCAACCACTAGTTCCCCAGTCAAATCCTTATCCAATGTCTACACAACCATTTTTACCCCACTCATACCCTTTTATAGTTACCCAAAGTATTGCTAACCTCTATGAGCCATATTTGAGTTGCCCGATAACTCAACCCGTGACAAACATAATAGCACGATTCTTATCCATTCCATTTGGAAATTTTCATTAGATCCCACTGGTTGGAAATTCTTAGAATCAAAACGGGCATGACTCTGATGGATCCACATCTAAACTACCTAAAGCCAAGTTATTATTTTCGGATATTGATAAAATAAATCCAAGGAATTGGTTAAGCAGATGCCAAAAGTTTTTTGATTTATACCTAGTGACGAATGATGAAAAAAATTAATTATGTGGCTATTCATTTAAAGGATTTTGTAGACCGTTGGTTTGATGGGTATTTGGCTGATCATGGCGGTACTGTATCTTGAGCCCAATTTTGTTACGATATATGCGAACGATTTGGTGATATTGATTCGGTGGAGATTGTTAAAGAATTTAATCGTCTTGAACAAACCACTGATGTAGAGACTTACCAGAGGCAATTCTATGAGTTAAAAAGCTTAATGGCGATCCTTAATCCTGCGTTAAAAGAATCCCATTTTGTGTCTTGCTTTATTGATGGGCTTAAACTGGACATATTACCACTCGTATAGTTTGGCTCGACCCAGAACTTTATTGGCAGCTTACAAGTGTGCTAAGTTGCATGAGAGATCCTTCAATGCATTTTATAAGCAAATGGATAAACAATGGTCGGCTAAATTCTATCATAGGAACTCTTAGTCCAGCTATAAGCCCATATTACCCAAGCCTACTCTACCCAAGAACCCACCTGTTATGAACACCCGTAATCCAAATTCAAATAATATGACTCTAGAAATGTTGGAGGAGAGAAATTTATGCTATAAATGCCTTGACACCTATTTTTCTGAACTTGTTGTAAATATAAAACTCTTAATGTTATGGAAACTGAGGAGTTTGTTAATGCAGTAGATGGATTGGAGGAACAAAAGGGAGAGGTTCTGGCGGAATTAGGCCAGGAACAAGTTGAGGTAACCTTAAATGCGATAATGGGTCGAAGCAAGGCCCCTTCAACAGTTAGAATTACTGGATGGGTCAGAGGACAAAAAGTTGTGGTATTTTTGGATAGTGGGTCAACCCATAGTTTCGTAGATCCCATGATAGTGAAGTCCAGTTCATGTGGGGTGGAAGAATAGGGCTGACCCATGAAGGTTAAGGTGGCCAATGGCCAATATCTCAAATGTGAACATGTGTGCAGGAAATTCGAATGGAAAATGCAAGACAAGAAATTCATCTTTGACATTGGATTGTTAAAAGTAGGGGGTTGTGACATTGTTCTGGGAATGGATTGGGTCAACACTGTTGCACCAATAGTGCTGCACACAAAGCCATTAAGTGTCTCGTTCATTTACAAGTAAAAAATAATTACATTAAGGGGTTGCCTAGATGAAAGGAAAGTTTCTAAGGTGGATACTAAAGTTATTGCCAAATTACTCGGCAAAGGACAATCTAACTTTGCGACTCAAATGTTCTTGATAAACTTAACAAAGAAGGATTAGGTGATTCCCCAAGAAGTAAGCAAGTTGTTGGGCCAGTTCGAGGGCTTGTTCTAGGAGCCTAAAAGTTTGCCTCCTAGTCGTGATTGTGACCATGCCATAGAGCTGGTTCCAAGAGCTCAACCCATAAATTTGAGGCCTTGTCGATACTCCTTTAAACAGAAGAATGCCACTGAAGAGATCATAATGGAAATGTTGATGACTCAAATAGTTGCCAAAAGTATTTTACAATTTGCCTCACATGTCCTTTTGGTTAAAAAGAAAGATTCTAGTTGGCGTATGTGCGCGGATTATCGCAAGTTGAATGAGGCCACAGTTAAGAATAAATATCCCATACCAGTTGTTGAAGACATATTTGATGAGCTACATGGATCAAAAATTTACATTAAGATAGATTTTAGGTTCGCTTATCACCAAGTTCGTATGAAGAAAGGGGACGAATACAAAATAGTTTTTCGCACACATCATGGGCTATGGGAATTTAAAGCCATACATTTTGGGCTGACGAATGCCCCAGCCAGTGTTCAGGCACTTATGAACCAGATCTTTAGGCCTTATTTGAGGCAATTTGTACTTGTATTTTTTATGGCATTCTTTTTTGCAGCGGGTCAATGGCAGAACATCTGAAGCATTTACAAATGGTGTTCGAGTTGTTGAAAGCAAACCAATTGTTGATCAAGAAGTCTAAATGCAGTTTTGGCCAAAACAAAGTTGAATATTTGGGCCATGTCATTTCGAAACATGGAGTGAGTACTAATGAGTCTAAAATAAAGGTTATGCTAGTTTGGACCCAGCCCAAATCAGTCAAGGAGCCGAGGGATTCTTGGGCCTCACAGGCAAATATCAGAAACGTTACTACAATTGGTAAGCCCTTGACTAGCCTATTAAAAAGGGGAAATTTCAGCTGGTCCATGGAAATAACCCAAGCCTTTGAAGAGCTTAAGCAAGCCATGGTCCAAGCCCCAGTATTAGCCCTGCCAAATTATGCAATACCTTTCATTGTAGAAGTAGATGCTAGTAGGAAGGGAATAGGGGCAGTTTTAATGCAAATGGGAGGCGCATTGCCTTTATCAGTCAAGGACTAAGCTCAAGACATGGGCCTTTCAACATATGAAAAAGAGCTAATTGCACTACTGTATGTTGTGGGTAATTGGCGACATTATCTACAACCTAATCATTTTATCATTAGTACAGACCATTTTAGCCTTAAATTCCTCAAAGATCATAAGTTGACCAACTTATTACAGCACAAAGGAGTCACCAAGATATTGGGTCTGAGTTATGAGATTCATTATCGAAAAGGGAATGAAAATATAGGCCTAGATGTACTCTCAAGAAAGTATGATAAGGGTGATTGTGCCGGACGCACAGTTGTTCAACCGAAATATGCTGAAGATGTTTTAGAAAGTTATCAAAATGATACATTTGTTCAAGACATTTTCACTCAGTTATATGTGAATCCTAATGTAGTTCCAGGGGTGCAGATCCAAGATGGTATTCTTAGGCAAAATGGAAGAGTTTTGGTGAGAAAACATGGTGAGCTTAGGCAAAAGTTAATTAAAGAGATGCATTCATCACCCTGGGAAGGTCACTCTGGTCTATATACTACACAACAGAGGCTTAAAAACTTATTCTATTGGCCTACTTTATTACATGATGTCAAGAAACGGGTCAAAGAATGTGAGTCCTGCCAAGAAATAAGAGGGGAGAGTGTTGCTTACCTTGGCCTTCTCCAACCACTACCAATACCTTTGAGATTTTGGGAACATGTTGCAATGGACTTCATTAGTGGATTACCTAAATCTAATGGTAAACATTCAATATTTTTGGTAATAAATAGATACACAAAGTTTGCTCATTTCTTTGCCCTTGCTCATCCCTACACAACTAGTCAGGTCTCTCAAGTGTTCTTAGATAATATATATACAAGTTACATGGAATACCAAGCTTAATAGTTTCAGACAGGGATTCAATTTTTGTTAGCACTTTCTGGAAGGAGCTATTCAAGGGGTTACATGTACAACTAAAACCAAGTACTGCTTATCATCTGCAAACAGATGGGCAATCAGAAAGGTTGAACCGATGGCTGGAGACATACTTAGATGCATGACGGGTCATAAACCTTTTTAGTGGAGAAAATGGTTCGGACTTGCTAAATTTTGGTACAATTCGAATTTTCACTCAGCAATTGGTATGACACCTTCAAGGCTCTATATGGGTATGATCCTCCCCAACCCACATTCGAGCTGGTGGCCCAAACAAAGCTTGAATCTGTAGACTTGGTCTAAAGAGAAAGGAAATTAATGTCCAAGGTCCTCCATGATACCCTTACAAAGGCACAAGCAAGGATGAAGAATTATGTTGATGGAAGAAGAAAATAGAGAAATTTTACTGTAAGGGATTGGGTGTTCTTGAAATTACAGCCTTATCAACAAACCTCCATGGCAGTGAGGAAAAATTTGAAGCTTTTAGCTTGCTATTTCGGTTCTTATGTAGTAATTAGAAAGATTGGTTCAGTTTCCTACAAACTTCGATTGCCATTAGCAAGGAAGATACACCTTGTTTTCCACGCTTTGCAATTGAAAAAGAAAATTGGAGAGAAGACTTTTACACACAAGATCAACCTTTCTGTACTAATGATGGATAGATTTTGACTGAGCCGTTGAAGATCTTAAAAATGAAGATGGTCAAAAAGAAGAACAAGGCAGTGGTAGAAGTGTTGGTGCAATGGGCAAATTTGGCCCCCGAATAAGCTACATGGGAGGAATACGATTTTCTGAAGAGTCAATTTCCTAATTTTGAACCTTGAATTACATCAAGGCTCCTTATAGGGGATGAAGTATAGCAGTCATTGTTGATGAGCAGCCATATCAAGGAGTTGTTAATTAAGTCCATCTAGTTTAGTTATTTCTATTCTAGTCTAATAGTATTTACTTTTTCAATTAAGCCCTCTTAGGTTCTAGCAGCAGGATATGTGTCATTTTATTAATTGGTTTGTTATACAAAACCAGTTGTCCCTTTCTTATTTTGTTAGGCATATATTGCCGGTCCTTGTATTCAGCATGATATATATGACAAAATTGATATTTTAATTCTTTTTCCTTCTTTTATTATTTTATTCTCTTTCTCTTTAATTTTTATAGTATCAGACTGCTACATCAACCAAGTTTAAATAAATCTTTGGGAATCCACAAATTTTTTTGTTGTATAAAATAATTTATGCAGATCATTGTAAGCCCGATAAATCCCCCTATTTTCTTACTAAGTTGGCGACCACATAGAAAGCGAGTAACAATAATTTATTTATTTTCAAATCAAATTTGATTAACTCGTTTATCGAGTCCCAACGCATAAAAACTATCTCAGCGCCTACACAATTGAAACAAACTTGTTTGAAAGTTAAATTGGTTTATATTCCAAAATAAAGAGTTCTCGCACGAAGTAATTTTATGGAGGCAATAACTAGGAACAAGCAACGCAAGCTCTGATGCCAATATTAAAATAAATTGTGGGGCGAGAACAACGAATTATGTACCTTTTAATGCAGTGGAAGTCGTGGTACTTGCCACCAAAAGAGTTGCCCAAGTCGAACTTCGATCACTAGGAAATAATTTTTAATCCACGAACTAAATGTCTTTCATTGGGTGTTTTTCGAATAACAAGAGAATTTTCTCTCCTTTCTAAAGTAGCTAAAGGAAGAAGTTGAGAAGAGAAGAACACGATCAATTTTTTTAAATCAAATATGATCTTCCTTTAATAGAAACTACCCTACAATTTCTATTTAACTTCTCTTCAGGGAAATTATCTTTTAACTCATTATTATCTTCCCTAATCGGAATGGGTTAGCCCATACGGGCGACCTAAAAAATAGCTAACAAGATGGAATAACTCAAGAAAGATGGATTTCTAGAACAATTAGATAGAATTCCTTATACTTTCTTGTTATAGATTTTTTTTAATGGGAAGACTTGTTAAAATATAATTTTATATTTTCCTAGTTTTATTTTCTAATCACTAGTATAAATATTTATTATAAAAATACTTTCTAAGCGCATACATAACCTTCTTATATTCACATGAGTTGGTTAAAAAAATTAAACCCTTTATTAAAGTATTTATTAATTAATTTAAGTAGCAATATTATTTAGAAGATACATATTATTTTTTACAATATTTCTTACCAATTTATAATTATTTAATATACAATATTTATTTATATGTTAATCTAAAATATTTTTTGTTTAATGACATAATAACACTTGTCCAATCATATGCAATAGTTAAAACGGAAAAGGGCCAAATATACCCCTCTACTTTCAAATATCATTTACCTGTGCCCTTTGTTATACTATTGAGCTATCCATACCCCTACCGTCATACTTTGGAACAAAAATACCCTTATTATGAATGGAGTGCCACGTGGCAGCACCAGCTTAAACGACCAATTTCTTTTTTTTACCCAACCCATTTTACCAAAAACCCACAACACGAAACATATTTTAATTTTTTAGTTTTATTAAGAATTTTCTTTTTGTAAAACTTTTAAAAAAAATTGCAAAAATCATTTTTTAACAAAATATTTTTTTTGCAAAAACATATTTGTAAAAACTAATTTTTTTTTGTAAAAACAGAAAAAAAAATATTTTCAGTTTTTAACAAAATATTTTCGCTTTTTTAAAAATGAAAAAAATTATTTTCAACAAATTATTTTCACTTTTCAAAGATGTTTTTTCTTCTTCATTTTTTCAGTTTTTTTAAAGATTTTTTTTTTTGTTTGTAAAAACTGAAAAAACAAACTTGTAAAAACTGATTTTTTTTTTTGTAAAAACAGAAAAAAATTTATTTTTAACAAAATATTTTTGTTTTTTAAAAAACTGAAGAAATTAATTTCAACAAAATATCTTCATTTTTGAATTTTTTTTCTTTTTTTTTTTTAGTTTTTTAAAAGAATTGTATTTTGTAAAAACTGGAAAACAAATTTGTAAAAACGGATTTTTTTTAACAAAATATTTTCGTTTTTTAAAAACTAAAAAAAATATTTCCAACAAACTATTTTTGCTTTTGAAAAATGTTTGCTTTCTTCATTTTTTCCGTTTTTTTAAAGTTTTTTTTTTTGTAAAAACTGGAGAAACAAACTTGTAAAAACTGATTTTTTTTTGTAAAAACAGAAAAAAAATTTATTTTTTAAATTCTGAAAAAAATATTTTCAATAAAATATTTTTGTTTTTATAAAACTGAATTCGTTTTTGATTTTTTTTATATAGTTTTTATAAGAATTTTATTTTGTAAAAATAGTAAAAAATATTTTTGTTTTTTAAAAACTAAATTTTTTTTTAAAAAAACTGAAAAAATGAAAATAAGGGTCGGCTTGTGGGTTTTTTTAAAAAAAAATGGGTCGGGTAAAAAAAAAGAAATGGACCGTTTTAATCTGGTGTTGCCGCGTGGCACTCCATCCAAAAATAGGGATATTTTTGTTTCAAAGTATGACAATAGGAGTATAGATAACCCAATAGTATGACGGTAGGGGTATGGATAACCCAATAGTATAACGAAGGGTACAGGATAAACAATATTTGAAAGTAGATAGATATATTTAGCCCTTTTCCGTAGTTAAAATTACATTAAAATTAGAGCATGTTTGGATAGCCACCTTGAAATTGGATTTGGGTGTAATTTGGTGTAATTACACGATTTGGCGTGTTTGTTTGGCCAAGTAATTACTTGTCTGCATGCAATTGGGTGTAATTGAAGGGTTGTAATTACACTCTCCAATTCTCAAGAGGGAGGTGAGAATTGGTGGTAACTACACTGCGTAATTACAAGGTTGCTTTTTAGTTTCTTTCCTTTTTATTTTATTTTATTTATTTTCTTTACAACTTTTATTTCTATTTATTTAACTTTATTTTTACTTTTCTTTTTGAAATTTTAAAATATTTTTCTTTGTACATTATTTATCTTTTATTTTTCTACCTTTACTTCTTGTGATCCCATGTAATTGCTTATATTTTATTTATTATTTTTTTACTCTATTTTTTGCAGCTACACCTCCCAATATTAAAACAATGAACCATTAACAAACTTGACATATAATGAGTGATGCAATTAAAGTAAAATTTCGTTGTTAAATATGATTATAATCTTATTATGTTTTCTAATCTTAAGTTGTAGTGGAACTTATTATGTTGGAATTTGACATATGTTAAACTATTTTTTTGTGTGTTTTAAAATTGTGCTACATTCATGGTTCCAGTTTACTTGTTTTAGTAGTATTGGCTCACATTGCATATTGTTCATATTTTTAGTTAGAATTGATAAATTAGTTTTGTCAAAAATTTGTATAGTATTATGATATTATATTTATATATATTAATTTAATTTATCAAACATGAATTCCATGATGTTCTTACAAAATATATGTTTTTAGTTTTGTAAGTATCTAAACTAAATATTATTAATTTAGAATATATATATAAATTACTTTTTACAATTATTAATAATAAATATATGATTACTAATTAATGTATATTCACGAAAAAATATACATATTAAATACCAAATATATTATCATTTACACTAATAAAAAATTATAGGCATATATTTATTATATTAACTTTTAAGTTTAATAATTATTTCACTTAAAATTTAATCTAACTGTGTAATTACATTTGTGCAACCAAACAATAAACTTGTAATTACACTGTAATTACACTATGACAAACAAATAGATCGTCGTAATTACACAACTGTATAATTACTAGACTGTGACTACCCTATTAATTACACTAATTTCAATTACCTTGTGGCTTTCCAAACAGACCCTTACTGTAATTTATAACTATTAGAGCATCTAATACATAACCAAGTAATTACCCATAGCTTTCCGCGTATCCTTAAAAAAAAAAAAAAAAAGAGAAACAAGTTGGTAGGGCCCAACAAAAGGGTGACAACGCAATTCCCCAATCCTGAGAGGACTATAATTGTCATTTCGTAAGCCAAGTTGGTTTACCCTAACCCCGTAAAGGCGCTCCACTATAAAAAATCACGACGCAGCCACTTCGTGAACCCTCTTTGGCCTCTCTGTTTTCTCCTCCTCTTGTGCGTTTTTGTTAAGCAATTCATTCAGAGGGAGAAACAGAGAAAAATTCTCTACGATAATGTTGGTTTATCAGGATCTTCTCTCCGGTACTTTTCTATCCTTCTTTTTTTTTAAAATTTCTTATTTGGGATGTAAAATTGCTCGTGGGCTGTTTAAATCCTTGCTTGTGTGATGATTCTGTAGTTCGGTTTGGATCTTTGTTGCTATGTGCTTGATTCCGTATAAATAGTTATTGGTGAAAAGTCATGTTCCTGTATGGATCTACTTTTACAAGTTGGATTAGCTCTGTATTTTTCGGCAACCATGTTTTTTTATTAATGCGGCTTGGACGAGGATCTGTTTTTTGTATTATGTTAGGAAGGTCATACTAGGTTAAGGTTTAACCTAATAATTTTAATTCGCTAAACTAATCAATTTTGGAACTTTGATATTGTTGATGTGATGATTGCCTCTGCTGTATTAGTCTACTCAATCATTATTTGATTAGTTTTTCTGTGCTATTATAATGTATTATATATAAATTAGATATAACACCAAACTTTTCAGAAACTGTCATTTTATAAACGGAGGGAGTATCATTTAGAACTGTTGTGATGAATGTTTTAATTTAAGTCACCCACTGCTCCGTGAATTCGGCCAGATACAGTAATTAATCATCATATATGGTCTGTGCACCTTCAAAGTCCAATTGCTTGGGCCTCTGATGTCGTGTAGAATTGTTGTACTCCTTTGTAGATGAATCTGATATTTCTTTATGATGACATCAACCAGTAACTTGTTTTCAGTAGCTTATTTTATTTTTTTGGTGCTTGAGACAGTGTTTTCTATGGTTCTGCAGCTATTTCTTCCCTGTTCCCTTCACTATGAACAGTTTCTTCTTTTATATTTTGGATTTATGGAAGATCTCAACATTTGTTCTTTGAGTCCTTTTTGGTGTCCCCTGTTTATTGTGGGATGTAGTGTTGCTAAATAAATGCTCTAATGTTGCAGGTGATGAGCTCCTTTCGGATTCATTTCCCTACACTGAACTTGAGAATGGAGTGCTTTGGGAAGTACAAGGGAAGGTAGGATTCTTTAACTTCATTTGCCACCATGCATAGTCTCTTAGCACGTATATATTTTTACAAACTGTCTATTGTATAAGAAAGGTTGTGATGTCTTTTTTTTCTTCTTTTTTTGTATTTCAGTGGGTTGTTCAGGGAGCTGTTGATGTGAACATCGGGGCGAATCCATCTGCTGAAGGTGCAGATGAAGACGAAGGTGTTGATGATCAAGCCATCAAGGTTGTCGATATTGTTGACACTTTCAGGCTTCAGGAGCAACCTTCTTTTGACAAGAAGCAGTTTGTTGCCTACATGAAGAAATATATCAAGAGCCTAACACCCAAGTTAGGTGCAGAGCAGGAAGAAGTTTTTAAGAACAACATTCAAGGAGCAACCAAGTACCTTTTGTCAAAGCTCAGTGACCTTCAATTCTTTGTTGGTGAGAGCATGTCTGATGATACTGGAATGGTGTTTGCCTACTACAAGGATGGCGCCACAGATCCTACCTTTTTGTACCTCGCACATGGACTCAAGGAGGTCAAGTGTTAAAAAGAGTAGGTGCTTGACCGGTTATGTGTTCCTAGTTTTGATGCATTTTTTACCATTAAATCAGTTGTCTGAAGTTAAAATTTGTACTGCAAACTTATATAGCAGCTTCGTTATTTGTGTGCTTTATATGGATTGATTGAAGAATCAAAACATACCTAAGACAGTAGCAAATTTCTTTTTGCTTTGTTGCTTTAGTGACTATTGGACGTTCTTGCTGTTATGTACTAGCAATTTTGCATTATTCCAAGGTCTTGAAATTGTTTTTGTCCTATAGAATTTAAAAGATAATATGCATGAAGTGTAAAATTATGAACCAAGACTTTTTAGCTGTGGCTCAAGTTCCATTATTACTTGAGGTGGCAGGCAATTGGTAAGGTTTCCGATTATATTATTCCATCTAGTCTTAGGTACTATACAAATGGTTGAAGGGTGCAAAAGCGGGTTTGAGTGATGGTTTATTTCCAAATTGTACCCAAGACACGCGCTGTACGAGTTGTGATGGTCTAGCAGGTTGTGGCTCCTCGCCGTCATAGGCACCTTGCCGTCATGTTGCAACAACAACTCAATATATTCTCACTTAGTGTCTTAATAGGGTAACCTTACCCCTACCCTAAGGTAGAGAGATTATTTCCAAATAGAAATTCCGCATCCTTCCCTCCAAGAACTTCTCACCTCCAAGAACTTCTCTCCTTGCTCTTGGGGAGATTGGAATTCACAACCTCTTGGTTGGAAGTACAGGTTGCTTACCGTCATTCTCAGCTTGAGCATCCTTCCCTCCAAGAACTTCTCACCTCCAAGAACTTCTCATCTTGCTCTTGGGGAGACTGGAATTCACAACCTCTTGGTTGGAAGTGCAGGTTGCTTACTGTCATTCTCAGCTTGCTCTTGGGGAGACTGAAACTACCGTCATGCTAAATGTCACTATTTTCCAGCATAGGGAAGATAAAACTGATGTTTAGGTTGATCAAAAGGCTGGGACTGGAATTTTTTTTTTTTTTTTTGCCCCATCTGCCTCTTATATGCAAGTGGGAGAACTTTTTGATTCATAATTTAATTCTTGAATGTTTCCTGGACATTTTTGGAATTTCCTCGGAGTAGGAAATCTGCAATATCTGAGGTATTCATGATAAATTAAAGCAGATGAATTCTCATATTCTATAATTTGCCATCGAACTGCTGTCTCTCAGTTTAATAAAAAAGTGACCAACTTCTGCTTGTTTGGAGCTATTGTCCACTCACTGCTTAGGTCCCTGCAACAAGTTTTTGCTACCAGAAAAAGTTGGCTGGATTAGAGCATAATAATCTTGCAACTTTTTAAGCAAAAATTTCTGCAAAATGAAGAGGTTCCTTGAGAAAAAAGAGGCACTCTTTTTGTATAATCTTACTGCGAATAAATTCGAAGGATTCTCGGACTTCCTTTCAATTTGCCATCAAAAGTACTGCTCCCTCCGTTCCAATTTATGTAAACCTATTTGACTGAGTACGGAATTTAAAAAAAAAATAAAGACTTTTGAAATTTGTGGTCCTAAACAAGTTCAGCTGGGACCCAAGGTATTTGTGTGGTTATAAAAGCTTCTATGGATAGAATTGTAACTTTAAGCTAAATTGTTACCAAATTTAGAAAGGATTCATTCTTTTTGGAACGGACCAAAAAGAAAATAGGTTCACATAAATTGAAACAGAGGGAGTAGTACATATCAAGAGCTATTTTATATATATATATATATATATATATATA
>MU728056.1:92848-138321 GCA_026770625.1 Nicotiana glauca | reverse complement strand
ATTCGCAATATAGTACTACGTTTTATGTGTTTGAATTATTGTTATGTCAGTTAATTGGTGGGGCCAAATTAATAAAGGTACTGCGAATTATAATTTTTTTGTAATAATTTGCAGTAATACTGCGAATTATAAAAATAAAAATAAATCTGTAATTCGCAGTATAATACTGCGAATTATAATTTTTTTTTTGTAATTCGCAGTATATTATTAAAAAAAAAATTATAATTCACAGTATTATACTGCGAATTACTTTAACGGCTAAATTTCCGTTAAGGTAATTCGCAGTATTATACTGCGAAATACTTATTTATGAAACCTCTTTTTTTTTTTAGCATTAAAAATATACTTTTTGTTCAAAAAATCATCAAAAAAGTTTCGGACTCAACATTATGTTTCCTCATATAAAACTGATTTTAACTAATGATGATAGGTTAAAATTTATGTTAATTCTGGGGTATCTCCGAGTAATTCACCAAGCCGCATGCTACAGTCTAGGTGTCAATAAACCTACTTGTCAAGGTTAAAATGAGTAGACTAACACTGATTCTTATTGACAAAGACTTGCTCAATTTGGTTAATATTCTATTCAATAGTTAATTTTTATTAGAAGGCATTATTTCCAATATTTATAAATAAATAAAAAAACAGACTGTATTGTTGTGTTTAATTCCATTTGTGTGAGTTTGCTACGCTGCCGATCTTAAATTTGGATAATGTATTGGGAAAAATTAAGTTTATATACGGAATTCATTATAAGATGTCATGTCATGACACGTGGACCAGTTAAAGAAGAACAAATAATGAAGAATAAGTAAAGAGACACGAGCTTCAACAGGTACGGACAGACATTCAAATAAAAAACAGCGAGGACAGGTGCTCGAACCTCTTTATGACGGAAGAGAATGAATCTGATAGTAAATACGGAATAGATACGTATTATTCGGCATTAAATACGGAAACGTTAAGGAAACTGTATTGAATCAAATATGATTGTTGATTGTAACGTTACATTAAATATCGTTAAATGCCACTAATTGACAATAATGGTCCAATTATGGAAGAAATAAAACGTATCTCCTAGAATAATTATAAAAAGGGGAAGACTCATCATTTGTAAGGACACGAAATACTATTGAATACACTGATTTATTTCGCTTTCTATTCATGTTTTATGTATATCCAACATCTTTAATTCTATTCGATTATCAGTAACTCGAGTTCTTCTAAATTAAGCTTTGGCCGAAATCCACTTTTTAGTTAAACAGATAAGGGGGAGGATTGAAATATACTTAGTGGTTGTTTGGTAGGAGGTATTAGAAAAAATAATACAAGCATTAGCTCTATACATTACTAATACCTTGTTTGATACATTTTTTCAATATGTGTATAACTAATACTTGTATTAGTTATACATCATACTTGGTATTATCCTATGCATAAGTAATGCATAGAAAACCATGACATTAGTCATACCAAGACTACTAATGCATGCAATAGTATGGATAAAAAAAAAATTATCCTTATAGTCCTTTAAAGCTAGAGAATATGAGGGCATTTTTGTAAAACAAATATTTTTTTAAAAAATATGCAATGCATTATAATTTTAATATCACACCAAACAGTTGATAAGAAATAATATCTGCATAACTAACTCATGCATTATTAATACACCGTATTCTGTACTAATCTTATACACCCTACAAAATGACCCCTTAATGCTAACACACCCGCATGTGTCTTTGCCTTAGCAATAAATCCAGCAACCTTTCTATAAATTCATCCCTTAACTCACACGATTAGGATGATTCCTATTATACATCCATCTACGACACGCAAATGCCATCTACACAAACAATAGAACTTGAAATTTATGAGACATATAAAATCATTTAGTTTATTTAAAGTAATTAATAGGTTACACCAATTGCAAGGTTCATTTTTTCAATTTAATTATTATTTTGCAATATATTTTAATTAATATATTATATTCTTCTAAACAGTAACACTCGAAATCTTACATTTATCCTTATTTTATGTTATATAAGTCTATCAAAATATAAATTAAATTTAAATAGCTTTTTGTGTGTTCATAAAGTTCACACATGGCTTTAATTAATATTAATAAATAAAATAGTATATTTGTCAAATAAAAAACTGATTAAACAAGATGATTGAAATTTGACCAATTTCGGATCTAATCTTTGACTATTAATAATACAATCATACTTTGGTTTCTCTGCGAATCCCTCTCAAATTATTCAAACTATATAAGACATGAAGTAATTAAAAACACTTCTTTCTTCTTTTATTAGTTTTTCCGACTAGGGACAAGCTTCCTTCTCCCAGAAAATAACTCATCAATACTAACTAATCTAACAAACTAATTAATAAGTCATATTCTTATCAAAATTACCTATCCACTCACTTATTATATTTTTAAGTGTAATACTTGGATGATTTCTGTTCACGATCTGAATTTTCCATCCTCGGAAGTTATGATGCCGCCTACTAATGTGAGCTAGGCAAGCCGAATATTTAACAAATTACCTTTTTACCCACTTTATACTCTTTAACAATTAAAAACAATAACGTGAATACAACGAAAAATTTAAAATAAGCGGAAGAAAAGCAATAGAATATCTAAACATGTATCCAAAACAACTGTTTGAGCCTCAACTACGCAGAACTGGTTTCACAGTTTCACAGATGATCTAAGATTTACTACATACAAAGTCTGAAAATAAACGATACACTATTTTTGAATTTAAGGAAATGAAACAGGAATAAAGGGATAGAGGGAGACGCCCGGGCCTGCGGACGCCTGCAGGTCTACCTTGGATCTCCACGTGGACTGAAGGTAGCCGCCCAATCTACAGTCCAAAGTCTACAGCACTGGGATCTGCACAAAAGAGTGTAGAGTGTAGTACCAGCACAGCCGATCCCATGTGCTGGTAAGTGCCTAGCCTAACCTCGGCGAAATAGTGACGAGGCTAGGACCTGACTACCAAATAACTTGTACAGTTAAATCATATACATCGAAAATAAAAACAGATAATTACAATTAAAGTTGGGCGGGGAAAACATAATACGAGGAGTTACAGATAACAACAGAACGAATGTAGAGAAACATAAGAAGTGCTTTGAATCAATTACTAGCAAAATAAGAAAATAGAAGAACAAGCACACAATTAATACCGTTGCAGGCGTGCAACCCGCTCCCATTTCACATATCACCGTTGCAGGCGTGCAACCCACTCTCATTTCATATATTACCGTTGCAAGCGTGCAACCAGCTCCCATTTCACATATTAACGTTGCAGGCGTGCAACCCGCTCCCATTTCAAATTTTACCGTTGCAGGCGTGCAACCCGTTCCCATTTCTTTTATCAACACCAATCAAAAGAATCCCGGCAAGGAAACAATAATATTATCACAAATATCCCGACAAGGGAACAATAATGATAATAATATCTCGGCAAGGGAACTATAATGATAATAACATCCCGGCAAGGGAACAATAATGATAATAACATCCCGGCAAGGGAACAATAATAAAATTCTCACATGAAGCGCAAAAAACCACAACGGAGGCATATTAATTACAATACAAGACTCACGGGCATGCTTGACACCGACGTATAGATACTCGTCACCATGCCTATACGTCGTACTCCATAATTAACACGTAACAAATAAGACTCGACTCCTAATCCCTCAAGCTAAGGTTAGACCAAACACTTACTTCGATGCCACGAACACAATTCACGTCTCAACTATCGCTTTACCCCTTGATTTCACCACCAATTCGCTCGTATCTAGTCACAATTTACTTAATTACATCAATAAACACTAAATGAATCGATTCTAATGCATGAAAATGATTTTTCCAAAGTTTCACCCAAAAGGTCAAAGATCTCCCTCGGGCTCGCATGGTCAAAACGCGAGGTTCGAACCAAAACGCGATTACCCATTCCCCCACGAACCTAAATATATAATTTATTTTAAAATCGGACCTCAAATCGAGGTCCAAATCCCCAATTTTGAAAAACCTAGATTCTAACCAAAATACCTAATTTTCCCCATGAAAATCATTGGTTTTGAGTTGAAATCATGTTAAAAGATATTAAGGATTAAAGAAAACTAGTTAAAATTGACTTACAATCGATTTGGAAGAAGAGTTATCTTTAAAAATCGCCCAAGAGTGTTTTGGTTTTGAAAGAGTGAAAAATGGGAGATTTTCGGCTAAGTTATAAAATTGCAGGTTGCAGATGTGGGAATTGCGAATCCAGGCTTCTGCTATGTTGGGAATTGCGAACACTGTGTTGCATTTGCGACAACTGGCTAAGAGGGGGAAGCATCGCATTTGCGATTGATTTCTCGCAATTGCGAGGGATGCTGGCCTTGGCTACTTTCGCATTTGCGACGTGGCCCTCGCATTTGCACTGAAACAGCTGAAGCCTGTAATTCCTCAAGTCCGAAAATCCACTTCGTGGCAAATCCAAAACTTACCCGAGCCCTCGAGGCTCCAAACCAAACATGGACACCAACCTATAAACATCATACGGACTCGCTCGTACATTAAAATCACTAAAATAACATCAACAACTATAAATTTAGCATCAAAATCATGAAATGTCTTAAGAACTTCAAATTTGCCAATTTTCTCAAAAATGATCCGATTCACGTCGTTTCAAGTCCATTTCTTACCAAATTTCACAGACTTATCTTAAATCACATATAAGATATGTACCGGATACCGGAACCAAAATAAGGGCCTGATACCATCAAGTTTTAATTATATTTTATTTCCAAAACTCAAATAATTTCATAAAATAATTTTCTTTAAAAAAATTATTTCTCGGGCTTGGGGCCTCAAAATTCGATTTCGGGAACACGCCCAAGTCCCATATTTTTCTACGGACCCTCTGGGACCGTCAAATCACGGATTCGAGTCCGTTTACCCAAAAATATTGACCGAAGTCAACTTAATTTATTTTAAACTCAAAATTCACCAATTTTCACAAATTTCACATATAGGCTTTCTGGATATGCGCCCGGATTATGCACGCAAATCAAGGTAAGATAGAAAGAGGTTTTAAGGCCTCAGAATGTAGAATTTACTTTTAAAACAAGTGATGACACATTCTCCACCTCTAAAATCACCGTTCGTCCTCGAACGGACAGAAGAAGGAAATAACTAAGTCGGGGAAAAGATGGGGATAACGTCTCCGCATATCGGACTCGGACTCCCAGATCGATGCCTTAGCAGGATGACCTCTTTATTGAACACGAACAAATGGAAAAATCTTTGATCTCAACTGACGAGCCTGCCCGTCTAGAATAGCTACCGGCTCCTCCTCATAAGACAAGTCCTTGTCCAACTGGACAGTGCTAAAATCTAACACGTGGGATGGATCGTAGTGATACTTCTGAAGCATGGATACATGAAACAATGGATGCACGACTGATAAGATCGTTGGAAACGCAAGTCTATAGGCCACCTCTCCCACTCGATCAAGAATCTCAAACGGGCCAATGAACCTAGGGCTAAGCTTGCCCTTCTTTCTAAATCTCATCACGCCCTTCATAGGCGATACTCGAAGCAATACCCGCTCATCGACCATGAATTCCAAATCACAAAACTTGCGGTCGGCATAACTCTTTTTCCTGGACTGAGCTGTACGAAGCATATCCTGAATAATCTTGACTTTGTCCTAGGCATCCTGAACCAGATCCGTACCCAACAACCGAGCCTCTCCCGGCTCAAACCATCCAACCAGTGACCGACACCACCTACCATACAAAGCCTCATAAGGAGCCATCTAGAAGGCAGAAACTGATCCTACGAACCCCCAAAGTCAATGACACAAGCTCAGAGCATATCCTCCAAAATCTGAATGGTCCGCTCGGACTGCTCGTCCGTCTGAGGATGAAACGTTGTGCTCAACTCAACCAATGTGCCCAACTCTCGCTAAAATGCTCTCCAAAAATGTGAGGTAAACTATGTACCTCGGTTCGAAATGATAGACACGGGCACACCATGAAGGCGAACAATCTCCAAGATATAGATCTCAGCTAACCTCTCGGAAGGATAGGAGACTGCCACAGGAATGAAATGTGCTGACTTGGTCAGCCTATCAATAATAACTCACACTGCATCGAACTTCCTCTGAATCCGTGGGAGTCCAACAACGAAGTCCATAGTGATACTCTCCCATTTCCACTCAGGAATATCAATCTTATGGAACAAACCACCAGGCCTCTAATGCTCGTACTTAACCCGATGACAATTCAAACACTGAGCCACATATGCAACGATGTCCTTCTTCATTCTTCACCACCAATAATTCTGCCACAAATCCTGATACATCTTCGTGACGCCCAGACGAATAGAGTACTGGGAACTATGGGCCTCCTCTAAAATCAACTCTCGAAGCCCATCCACATTAAGCACACAAACTCGACCCTGCAATCTCAAAACTACATCATCTCCTAAGTTAACCTGCTAGGCACATCCGTGCTGCACCGTGTCCCTAAGGACATATAAATAAGGATTATTATATTGTCGATCTCGGATACGCTCCAATAATGAAGAACGAGCGACGGTGCAAGATAACACACAGCTGGGCTCAGAAACATCCAACCTCACGAACTGATTGGACAAAGCCTAAGCATCCAAAGCAAGCGGCCTCTTACCGACCAAAATATAAGCAAGACTGCCATGCTGGCTGACTTCCTGCTCAAAGCATCGGCCACCACATTGGCCTTTCCCAAATGATATAAGATGGTGATATCATAGTCCTTTAATAGCTCTAACCACCTTCTCTGCCTCAAATTCAACTCCTTTTGCTTGAACAAATACTGCAAACTCTCGTGGTCCGTGAACACCTCACACGCCATGCCATACAGATAATGCCTCCAGATCTTCAATGCATGAACAATGGTTGCTAACTCCAAATCACGAACTGGATATTTCTTTTCATGGCTCTTCAACTGTCGCGAAGCATAGGCAATGACCTTGCTATCATGCATCAATACCGTACCAAGTCCAATACGAGATGCATCATAATAAACAGTATATGACCTTGAACCTGTGGGCAAAACCAACACTGGTGCCGTAGTAAGAGCTGTCTTGAGCTTCTGAAAGCTCGTCTCACACTCGTCCGACCATCTGAACTAGGCACCCTTCTGGGTTAACCTGGTCATCAGGGCTACAATAGATGAAAACCCTTCCATGAACCGACGATAGTACCTGCCAATCCCAAGAAACTCCAGATATCTGTAGCTGATCCTGGTCTATGCTAGTTCTTGACTGTCTCAATCTTCTTCGAATCAACCTGAATACCCTCTACTGACACAACATGACCCAGGAAAGCAACTAAACTCAACCAGGACTCACACTTCAAAAACTTAGCATACAACTGAATATCCCTCAAAGTCTGAAGAACCACTCTAAGATGTTGCTCGTGCTCATCCCTGCGAGAGTAGATCAAAATATCATCAATGAAGACTATCGCAAACGAATCCAAGTAAGGCACGAACAGTCGATTCATCAAATCCATAAAAGTTGTTGGGGCATTTGTCAACCCGAATAACATCACCAAGAAAGCATAATGTCCGTGCCGAGTGCGGAAAGCTATCTTAGGGACATCGGATGCCCTAATCCTCAACTTATGGTAGCCAGATCTCAAGTTAATCATTAAAAAT
The DNA here is from genome assembly GCA_026770625.1 of Nicotiana glauca. NCBI lineage: Eukaryota > Viridiplantae > Streptophyta > Magnoliopsida > Solanales > Solanaceae > Nicotiana > Nicotiana glauca. Next base: position 130,614 of record MU728056.1, on the reverse strand, counting down.
ACCTTGTCACCCTGAAGCTGATCAAACAAATCATCAATCCTCGGCAATGGATACTTATTCTTGATTGTAACCTTGTTCAACTGCCAGTAATCAATACACATTCGCAACGATCCATCCTTCTCCTTAACAAACAACACCGGTGCACCCCAAGGCGAAATACTAGGCACAATGAAACCCTTTTCAAGCAAGTCTTGAAATTGCTCCTTCAATTCTTTCAACTCGGGCGGGGCCATACGATATGGCGGGATAGAAATGGGCTGAGTGCCCAGAGCCAAATTAATATAAAAGTCAATATCCCTATCGAATGGCATACCCGACAGGTTTGAAGGAAATACCTCAAGAAACTCCCAAACAACGAGCATGGAATCAATAGAAGGGACCTCAACACTAGAATCACGAACATAGGCCAAATAGGCCAAACACCCCTTCTCGACCATATGCCGAGCCTTCGCATAAGAGATAACACTATGGGTTGAATGACCAGGAGTCCCTCTCCTCTTTAAACAAGGTAAACCCAGCAAGGCAAAGGTCACAGTCTTGGCATGACAGTCCAAGATAGCGTGGTAAGGTGATAATCAGTCCATCCCCAATATGACATCAAAATCAACCATGTCCAGAAGAAGTAAATCTATACGAGTCTCAAGACCTCCAATCACAACTATACATGAACAATGGACTCGATCTACCACAATAGAATCACCCACTAGTGTAGACACATATACAAGGAAACTCAAGGAATCACTAGGCATGACCAGATACGACGCAAAATAAGATGACACATAGGAGTATGTATACCCTAGATCAAATAAAACTGAATCATCTCTGCTATAAACCAGAATAGTACCTATGATAACTACATCGGAAGCCTCAACCTTAGGCCTGGCTGGAAGAGCATAACATCGGGGCTGGGCCCCACTACCCTAGACTACATCTCTGGGAAGGCCTATAGATGGTTGTCCTCTAACTCTAGAGGTCTGAGCTCCACCTCTAATTCCTCTACCTCCACCTCTAAACCTCTACCCTCACCCCTAGCTGGCAGAGTGGGCGGTGGAACACCTAGTGCCAGAAATATAGCACGAAAACCCTGCTACTGAGTACTACTCAGTGCTCGAGGGAAATATCTAGCAATGTGCCTCATGTCTCCACAAGTAAAACAAGCCCTCGGATACTGACTGGCGACCTTGAAAACTCTAAAGCGGCGATGCACTGATAAGATGTGACGACCTGCCCAGCCGTCTCATGAGTTACTGCTATGTTTCCCCCATTTCTACTTCTTTATGCTTTGTTTATCTATGTTATGTGGTATCGGGTTGGTTGGATCGAATCCAGAATAATTTTGGTAAGGTTTGAGACACTTAGTCTCTTTGGAGTGAGTTTAGGTTGGAAAAGTCAACTAGATGTTGACTTATATGTTAGATGGCTTGTATGTGAGTTCTGATGGTTTAGTTAGCTTCAGGAGGTGATTTGGGACTTAGGAGTGTGATCAGAATGAGTTTTGGAGGTTTGGAGTAGATTTAGGCTTGAATTGGCGAAGCTGTTATTTTGGTGATTTTCGGTTGATAGGCGAGATTTTGATATAGGGGCCGGAATGGAATTCTAAGAGTTTTAGTAGTTTCTTTGTATCATTGGGACGTGTGTGTAAAATTTTAGGTCATTCGGACGTGGTTTGGTTGGGTTTTTTATCAAAAGTGGAATTCGGAAGATTTTAGAAAGTTTGGCTTGAATCCGATGTGTTTTGGATGATATGATGTTGTTTGAGGTGTTTTGAACATTGGAACAAGTTTTAATAAGGTATTAGGATATGTTTGTGCTTTTGGTGGAGGTCCCGGGGGCCTTGGGGTGATTTCGGATGGTTGACGAAGAAGTTTGGATTTTGTTGTAGCTGCTGAATTTGCTGCTCCTAGTATTTCTGCACCTACGGATTGGGAACCATAAGTGCATCCCGCATAAGCAGAGGATTTGGTTGCAGAAGTGAAAAGGGATTAAGGAGAAGGAACCGCAGAAACGGCTAAGAGGACTGCATCTGCGGAGTCGCAGATGCGGGTATGGGATTGCAGGTGCGGTAATAGGGAGTTAAGTGGTTTTCGCAGATGCGGATCAAGAACCGCAAATACAGTACTGTAGAAGCGGTTAAAGGATCGCAGATGCGAGAATGTTTGGGAAGAAAGTATAAATGTGGCCTTCGCGAATTTTGGGCTATTTCACCATTTTTATCTCGGCTTAGGAGCTTTTTGGACGATTTGAAAGAGGGATTTCAAGGGAACTTCATTAAGGTAAGGAATTTGGACCTAAAACTCATTCTTATGCCACTATTTCACGGATTAGAGCTAGAAATTATGGAGATTAAGGGTGAAAATTTGGGAAAAATAGGGCTTAGTATTAGAGACCTTTGATTGAGGATTTGATGGACCATTTGAAGTCAGATTTCTGAACTTTTGATATGTCTGAACTCTTGGGGAGATAAGGAATCTATTGGTGTAAAAATTACTGAATTTCGAGATGTGGGCCGGGGGGTCGGGTATCGGTAATTTCGGGATTCGTGTTATTTTATTGATAGTTTTCGCTTGGGCTTCTGATTTTTGATAGATTAGACGCGAGTGGAGGCCGATTCGAGGGGCAAAGCCATCGCGAGCTAGAGATTTGACCAGTTCGAGGTGAGTAATGATTGTAAATGATGTTCTGAGGGTTTGAAACCCCGTATTTGCACATCGTAGTGCTATATTGAGGTGTAGCACACGCTTGATGACGAGCGTGGGGTCGTGCACTATTGAGGATTGTAACTTGGTCCGTCCCGATTGATGATTTTACCACGTATTTGATTAAAAACTATTTGATATCATCATTATTTGGGCTGAATGCAATATTTGGGCTTCGAGCCAACTATTTGACCCTTCAGGGATTTTTATTGATATTTCCTCACTATTTGACTTTATACTTGAACCCAGTCAGGTTATTTTCCATTGTTTTTCATACTAAACTATGTTTACTCAGTTTTAATACTTAAATGATGTTTGGAATGAGAAACACTATTTTACTATTGCCCGAGTGGTTTGTGAGGATTTTTGACTGAGTAAGGCCGAGGGCCTATGTTGTGTGGAAACACTGATATTGATTTGAGGCCGAGGTCCTGATATATGAACGCCACGAGGTGGATTGATTGATATGAGGCCGAGAGCCTAGTGATGATGCCACGAGATGGCTTGATATTGCGCTTGGGCCGTAAGAGGCCCCTACAGGAGTCTACACACCCCCAGTGAGTGAGGGTACCCATTGTGATGTGAGATTGAGCCTGAGGGGCTGATATTTGTTCTGAGATATTGCCCAAGGGGCGGTTTATTGATACTGTTCCCGAGGGGCGAACCTTTATGTAGTTACTTTTCCTTAATTGCCTGTCACTTACCTGCTAAATTATTGAAAAAAATCTTTTCATAAAATTACATCCAAGTTAAGGGATTTTTACTTGTCTTTCACTGACGTACTGTTTTGAAATGGTTTTACTGCCTGATTATAGAAAGCTTTGTGCCTTACGTGATTTCTTTCTTTCAGTCGCTATTTACATTTGTTACTCACTGAGTTGGAGTACTCATTTTACTCCCTGCACCCTGTGTGCAAATTCAGGCGTATCTGGTCCCGCTCCCGAGTGCTGATCATTTCTAGCTTCAGGCGGATCCGAGGAGTCTTTAGGTAGCTGTTGGCATTCGCAGCCCAGAGCTCCTCCCTATCTCTTTTCCTTTATGCTCTTACTTTTGTACAAAACTTTATAGTTGCTTTGGAGTATTCCATGTTGTTAGATGCTCGTGACTTGTGACACCCTGGTATCGAGCTGTGTTTGGGCTATATTTCGCATATTATTCTATCCTTTGCTTAAACTGTGGTTTATCTATTCACGTTTAGACTATTTCTTAATGCTTAACTGTTAATAATTGGAAAAATAGGAAGTGTCGGCTGGCCTTATCTTCACGATAGGCGCCATCATGACCGGGTCCAGGTTTAGGGTCGTGAAAAGTTGGTATCAGAGCCTAGGTTACATAGGTCTCATGAGTAATATTCAGTTTTAGTAGAGTCTCGCGGATCGGTACAGAGACATCTGTATCTTCGAGTACTAAACTTTTGTTATTCTATTCTCTCGCAGATGGTGAGGAAACGCGCTACCGGATAGGATGGATGACCACCAGTACCACCATCTGTGACAACCGGAGGCCGGGGATGCGGTCGTGGTCTTGGTAGGGGCAGAGCAGCTAAGGCAGCACCTGTAGATCCACCAGCCGCCCCAGTTCAGGATTAGGTCCCAGTTATGGATGCTCCAGCAGTACTAGCTCAGGCACCAATTGTGCCCATTATGATTCCAGGTCTTCAGGAGGCCTTGGCTCAGATCTTATCAGTTTGCACTGGCCTAGCTCAGGCGGTTTCAGCCACTACAGCCGTAGCTACTTCTCAGGTCGGGGGAGGCAGTCAGACTCTCGCCGCTCGCACACCTGATCAGGTCGTGCAAGGACTTCATATGTCGGGGACACATCCAGCCCAGACAGTTGTAGCTACTTAGGAATATGAAGCTCCTACCATGCCATAGGATGAGCAGCGTAGGTTATAGAGGTTTGGTAAAATTCAGACTCCGACTTTCAGTGGTGTAGAGGGCGAGGATGCCCAGGGCTTTTTGGACAAGTGTTAGAGGATGCTTCGTACAACGGGTATTCTGGAGACTAGAGTCGCTTTCACTACCTATCAGTTTTTAGGAGATCCTTTCACTTGGTGGGAGGATTTGGAGAGGCGTAGGCCTGTTGGTGCAGCACCCCTTACCTGGCAGCAATTCTCCGTTCTCTTTCTGGAGAAGTATGTGTCGTAGTCTCGCAGAGAGGAGCTGCGCAGGCAGTTTGAGTGGTTGCGTCAGGGGGAGATGACCATGTCCCAGTACGAGTTGAGGTTCTTTGAGTTAGCTCGTCATGCCATCTGGTTGGTTCCGACAGATAGAGAGAGGATTAAGAGGTTTGTTGATGGTCTCACTTATCAGCTTCATATTTTTATAACCAGAGAGAGGGTGAATGGTGCTACGTTCGAGGAGGTTGTGGATATTTACCGAGAGATTGAGTCTGTTCATCGCTAGAAGCGAGAGGAGAGAGAGGCCAAGAGGCCTCGAGGATTTGGCAGTTATAGTGGTGCTCCTTCGAGAGGTCAGTTTCAGCACGATAGAGGTCGTCCATTCAGGCATGCTCATCCAGAACGCCCAGGTTATCGTGAGGTGTCATCGGGTTATGGTTCTCACAGTTCACATCAGGGCCAGTCATCACTTAGTGCCCTTCTAGCTCAAAGTTCATACTGTGCTTCATTAGTTTAGGGCTCTTCTATGCCAGGTGCATTTGCTAGTCACTCCGGTGTGAGGGGTTCCATTCAGTCCCCTTATCCAACACCTGGGAGTTGTTATGAGTATGGAGAGATGGGTCACATGTGGAGGCAGTATCCTCGTCATTTTGCTAGTTTATCTTAGCAGAGGGGTCGGTCATCGGCTTCAGTGCCAGTTACTTCACCACCACCCGCCCAGCCAGCTAGGGGTGGAGGTCAGTCATCTAGGGGTCACCCTAGAGGGGTCGGTCGATCCGGAGGTGGCGATCAGGCCCGTTTCTATGTTCTTTCAGGCAGACCATATGCTACTGCTTTAGATATTATTATTACAGGTATTGTTTCAGTCTGCCACAAAGATGCCTCTGTATTATTTGATCCCGGTTCCACCTTTTCTTATGGATCGTCATACTTTGCTCGTTATTTGGGTATGCCCCATGAGTTTCTTGCTTTACCTGTTCATGTGTCTACCCTGGTAGGCGATACTGTTATTATAGACCGTATGTACCGGTCGTGTGTGGTGACTATTGGGGGTCTGGAGACCTGAGTGGATCTATTATTATTGTGCACGGTAGACTTCGATATCATTCTGGGCATGGATTGGTTATATCTGTGTCTTGCTATTCTGGACTGTCATGCTAAGACAGTCATATTGGCTAGACCATGTGTGATCTCTTTCTTGAAGTCCCAGCGTATGGTTGGGAAGGGTTGTCTTTCGTATCTAGACTTTGTGAGGGATGTCGGGGCTGAGACTCCCAGTATTGATTCTATTCCAGTTACGAGGGATTTTTCTAATATGTTTCCTGCAGACCCGGTGGACATGCCACCAGACAGTGATATTGATTTTGGTATTGACCTGGTGCTGGGAACTCATCCCATTTTTATTCTGCCGTATCGTACGGCACCAGCAGAGTTGAAGGACTTAAAGGAGCAGCTTTAGGAACTCCTTGATAAAGGGTTTATTCGGCCTAGTGTGTCGCCTTGGGGCATGCCAGTTCTGTTTGTGAAGAAGAAGGATGGCACTATGAGAATGTGCATTGATTATATGCAATTGAACAAGGTAACAATTAAGAACAAGTATCCATTTCCTCGCATTGATGATTTATTTGACTAGCTTCAGGGAGCGAGAGTGTTCTCCAAGATTGATCTCCATTCAGATTATCACCAGTTGAAGATCAAGGATTCAGATATTCTTAAGATGGCCTTCAAGACCATATATGGTCATTATGAGTTCCAGGTTATGTATTTTGGGCTAACCAATGCCCCAACAACATTCATGCATCTGATAAACTACGTGTTCCGGCCTTATCTCGACTCGTTTGTTATAGTCTTTATTAATGATATTATGGTGTATTCGCGTAGTCAGGAGGAGTACGTAGAGCATTTGAGAGTTGTGTTGCAGAGGTTGAGGGAGGATAAGCTTTATGCAAAATTCTCCAAGTGTGAGTTTTGTCTCGGTTCAGTGACTTTATTGGGACACGTGGTGTCCAGCGAGGGTATTCAAATTGATCCAAAAAAGATAGAGGCGGTTCAGAGTTGACCCAGACCGTCCTCAGCCATAGAGATTCATATCTTTCTTGGATTGGCGGGTTATTATCGTCGATTTGTTCAAGGATTTTCATCTATCGCATCGCCCTTAACCAAGTTGACTCAGAAGGGTGCTTTATTTGTATAGTTGGATGAGTGTGAGGAGAGCTTTCAGAAGTTCAAGACAGCCTTGACCATAACTCCAGTGTTGATTTTGTCATCAGCTTCAGGTTCATATACCATGTATTTTGATGTTTCGAGAGTTGGGATTGGTTGTGTGTTTATGTAGGAGGGTAGAGTTATTGCTTATGCTTCTCGTCAGTTGAAGCCCCATGAGAAGAACTACCCCGTTCATGATTTGAAGTTGGCTGCCATAGTTCACACGCGTTGAAGATTTAGAGGAATTACTTGTATGTCGCATCTTGCGAGGTGTTCACTGATCATCGTAGATTTTAGCATTTGTTCAAGCAAAAGCATCTTAATTTGAGGCAGCAGAGATGGTTGGAGTTGCTTAAGGATTATGATATCACTATATTGTACCATCCGGGAAAGGCCAATGTGGTGGCCGATGCTTTGACCATAAAGGTAGGGAGTATGGGGAGTTTGGCATATATTCCAGTTGAGGAGAGACCACTTGCAGTTGATGTTCAGGACTTGGCCAATCAGTTCGTGAGGTTAGATATTTTGGAGCCTAGTCGGGTATGGGCTTGTGTGGTTTCTCGGTCTTCTTTATATGATCGCATCAGAGAGTGCCAGTATGATGATCCGCATCTGCTTGTCCTTAAGGACATAGTTCAACATGACGATGACAGAGATGTGAGCATTGGTGATGATGGGGTGTTGAGGATGTAGGGCCGGATTTGTATGCCCAATGTGGATGGGGTTCAAGAGCTGATTCTAGATGAGGCCCATACCTTGCGGTATTCTATTCATATAGGTGTCACGAAGATGTATCAGGATTTGAGGTAGCACTATTGGTGGAGAAGAATGAAGAAAGACATTGTTGGATTTGTAGCTCGGTGTCTCAATTGTCAGCAGGTTAAATATGAGCATCAGAGACCGGGTGGCTTGCTTCAGCAGATGGATATTCCAAAGTGGAAGTGGGAGAGGATCACTATGGACTTTGTTTTTGGACTTCCATGGACCTTGAGAAAGTTCGATGCTATTTGGGTGATTGTGGATCAGCTGACCAAATTTTTGCACTTCATTCCTGTATGTACTGCCTATTCTTCAAAGCGATTGTTCGTTTGCATGGTGTCCCAGTTTCCATAATTTTAGATAGGGGCACTCAGTTTACATCGCAGTGTTGGAGGTCTGTGCAGCGAGAGTTGGGTACTCAGGTTGAGTTCAACATAGCTTTTCACCCTTAGACGGACGGGCTGTCCGGGTGCACTATTTAGATATTGGAGGACATGTTGCATGCTTGTGTTATTTATTTCGGAGGGTCATGGGATTAGTTTCTACCGCTTGCAGAGTTTGCTTATAACAACTACTACCAGTTGAGTATTGAGATGGCTCCATATTAGGCTTTGTATGGAAGGTAGTGTAGATCTCTAGTTGGTTAGTTCGAGCTTGGTGAGGCTAGGCTATTGGGGACAGATTTGGTACATGATGCTTTGGAGAAGGTAAAGGTGATTCAGGAGAGGCTTCGTACGGCACAGTCGAGACAGAAGAGTTATGCTGACAGGAAGGTTCGAGATGTGTCCTACATGGTTGTTGAGAAGGTTCTGTTGAAGGCTTCGCCCATGAAGGGTGTTATGAGATTTGGGAAGAAAGGAAAATTGAGTCTGCAGTTCATTGGGCCTTTTGAGGTGCTTTGGAGGATTAGGGAGGTGGCTTATGAGCTTGCCTTGCCACCCAGCTTGTCGAGCGTGCATCCGTTATTTCATTTTTCTATGCTCCATAAGTATAATGGGGACCGTCTCATGTTCTGGATTTCATCACAGTTCAGTTGGATGATGATTTGACCTATGATGTGGAGCCAGTAGCTATTTTGGGTTGTCAGGTTCAGAAGTTAAGGTCAAAGGATATAGCTTCGGTGAAGGTGCAGTGGAGAGGTCGGGTCGGCCTGTGGAGAAGGATACCTGGGAGACCAAGCGGGAGATGTAGAGCAGATATCCTCACCTGTTTGAGACTTCTGGTATGTTTCTTGACTCGTTTGAGGACGAACATTTGTTTAAGTTGGGGGAGGATGTGACGACCTGGCCAGTCGTCTCATGAGTTACCACTCTGTTTCCCCCATTTATTCTTCTTTATGCTTCGTTTATTCGTGTTATGTGGTATCGGGTTGGTCGGATCGAACTCGGAATGATTTTGGTAAGGTTTGAGACACTTAGTCTCTTTGGAGTGAGTTTAGGTTGGAAAAGTCAACTGGATGTTGACTTATGTGTTAGAGGGATCAGATGTGAGTTTCGATCGTTTGGTTAGCTTCGGAAGGTGATTTGGGACTTAGGAGTGTGATCAGAATGAGTTTTGGAGGTTCGGAGTAGATTTAGGCTTGAATTAGCAAAGTTGTTATTTGGGCAATTTTCCGGTTGATAGGCGAAATTTTAATATAGGGGTCGGAATGGAATTCCAAGAGTTGAAGTAGTTCCGTTGTGTCATTTGGGATGTGTGCGCAAAATTATAGGTTATTCGGACGTGGTTTGGTTGGGTTTTTGATCAAAAGCGGAATTCGGAAGATTTTAGAAAGTTTGGCTTAAATCCGATGTGTTTTGAATGATTTGATATTGTTTGAGGTGTTTTGAAGATTGGAACAAGTTTGAAAAGGTATTGGGATATATTTGTTATTTTGGTTGAGGTCCCGGGGGCCTCGGGGTGATTTCGAATGGTTGACGGAGAAGTTTGGATTTTGTTGCAGCTGCTGAATTTCCTGCTTCTGGTATTTCTGCACCTGCGGATTGGGGACCGCAGGTGTGGCACCGCATAAACGGAGGATTTGGTCGTAGAAGTGAAAAGGGATTGAGGAGCAGGAACCGCAGAAGCGGCTAAGAGGACAGCATCTGCGGAGTCGCAGATGCGGGTATGGGATCGCATATGCGGTAATGGGGAGTTAAGTGGTTTTCGCAGAAGCGGATCAAGAACCGCAAATGCGGTACCGCAGAATAGGTTAAAGGACCGCAGATGCGAGAATGTCTAGGCAGAAAGTATAAATTGTGGCCTTCGCGAATTTTGACCTATTTCACCATTTTTATCTCGTCTTTGGAGCTTTTGGACGATTTGAAAGAGGGATTTCAAGGGAACTTCATTTAAGGAATTTAGACCTAAAACTCGTTCATATGCTATTATTTCACGGATTAGAGCTAGAAATTATGGATATTAAGGGTGAAAATTTGGGGAAACTTGGGCTTAGAATTGGAGACCTTTGATTGTGGATTTGATGGACCAATTTAGGTCGGATTTCTGAACTTTTGATATGTGTGAACTCCTAGGGATATAAGTAATCTATTGGTGTAAAAATTATTGAATTCCGAGACGTGGGCCCGGGGGTCGGGTTTTGGTAATTTTGGGATTCGTGTTATTTTATTGATTGTTTTCGCTTGGGCTTCATTCCCTTAGCATATTTTGATGTCATAGTTATGATTTTGGATGGATTCGACGCGAGTGGAGGCCGATTCGAGGGGCAAAGGTATCGTGAGCTAGAGATTTGACCGGTTTGAGGTGAGTAATGATTGTATATGATGTTCTGAGGATTTGAAACCTCGGATTTGCACATCATAGTGCTATATTGAGGTGAGGCACACGCTTGATAACGAGCGTAAGGTCATGCACTATTGGGGATTGTGACTTGGTCCGTCGTGATTGATGATTTTACCGCGTATTTAACTGAAAACTATTTGCTATCAACATTATTTGGGCTGAATGCCATATTTGGGCTTCGAGCCAACTATTTCAACCCTTCGGGGATTTTTATTGATATTTCCTCAATGTTTGACTTTATACTTGAACCCAGTCAGATTATTTTCCACTATTTTTCATACTCAGCCATGTTTACTCGGTTTTAATACTTAAATGATATTTTAAATGATGCTTGGGCTGAGAAAAACTGTTTTACTATTGCCCGAGTGGCTTGTGAGGATTTTTGACTAAGTAAGGCCGAAGGCCTATGTTATGAGGAAACACTGATAATGATTTGAGGTCGAGGGCCTGAGATATGTACGACACGAGGTGGCTTGATTGATATAAGGTTGAGAGCCTAGTGATGACGCCACGATATGGCTTGATATTGCGCTTGGGCCGTAAGGGTCCCCTCCAGGAGTCTGCACACCCCTAGTGAGCGCAGGTACCCATTGTGATGTGAGATTGAGCCCGAGAGGTTGATATTTGTTATGAGATGTTGCCCGAGGTGCGATTTGTTGATACTGTGCCCGAGGGGTGAACCTTTATGTGGTTACTTTTCCTTAATTGACTGTCACTTACCTGCTAAATTGTTAAAAAAGATCTTTTCATGAAATTACATTCGAGTTAAGAAATTTTTACCCGTCTTTCACTGATTTACTGTTTTGAAATGGTTTTATTGCGTCATTATAGAATGCTTTGTGCCTTACGTGATTTCTTTTTTCAGTCGCTATTTACATTTGTTACTTACTGAGTTGGAGTACTCACTTTACTCCCTGCACCTTGCGTGCAGATTAAGGTGTATATGGTCCCGCTTTCGAGTGCTGATTATTTCTAACTTCGGGCGGATCTGAGGAGTCTTTAGGTAGTTGTTGACGTTCGCTGCCCGTAGCTCCTCCCTATCTCTTTTCCTTTATGCTCTTAGTTTTGTACTAATATCTGTAGTTGCTTTGGAGTATTCCGTGTTGTTAGGTGATCATGACTTGTGACACCTCGGTATCGGGCTGTGTTTGGGCTGTATTCCGCATATTATTCTATCCTTTGCTTAAACTGTGGTTTATCTATTCATGTCTAGATTGTTTCTGAATGCTTAACTATTAATAATTAGAAAATAGGAAGTGTTGGCTGGCTTTGTATTCACGAGAGGTGCCATTACGACCGGGTCCGAGTTTAGGGTCGTGACATAGGAGCTGGTGGTGCACTATAGGACTGCTGATCAGAATACTGCATATGAGAACCACGGCCACCTGAAGCGCCATGAGAAACCTGAAGTGCTGACTGAAAAGGCTTAAGAGGAAGGCCCCTACCATACGGATCCCTTCCGCTAGGCGAGGCACCACTGAATCTAGCTAAATGATGAGGCCTCTTGTACGACCCATAACCACCTCTTTGTGACAGAACCATCTCCACCCTCCTGGCCACATTGGCCGCCTTTTGAAAAGAAATCTCTCTCCCTATCTCCCTAGCCATCTAAAGTCGAATAGGCTGGATAAGTCCCTCAATGAACCTCCTCACCCTCTCTTTCTTGGTGGGAAGTATGACAAGAGCATGATGAGCCAAGTCGATGAATCTGGTCTCATACTAAGTAACGGTCATAGAACCCTGCTGAAGACGCTCAAACTACCTCCAATAGGTGAGTTTCGCTTGGAAACCGGCAAGTTTCTAGGGAGAAACTTCTCCAGAAATATCTGAGTAAACTGCTTCCAAGTCAAAGTTGGTGATCCGGCTGGTCTAGCCAAGCTATAATCTCTCCACCAAGTCTTGGCGGATCCAGACAGACGAAAATTAGAAAAATCGACCCCATTGGTCTCCATTATCCCCATGTTCCTGAGGACCTCATGACAGTTGTCTAGATAATATTGGGGATCCTCAGAAGATGCACCATTGAAAGTAGTAGTGAAGAGCTTGTTGAACCTGTCCAATCTCTACAAAGCATCGGCAAACATAGCTGCTCCATCACTGGTCTGAGCTACCACACCCGGCTAAGCTGCTCCAACTGACTGAGCTGCTGGAGTCTAAAACTGGGGAGCCATATGCTCCGGAGTGTGAGTAGCAGGAGTCAGGGCTCCTCCATCCTGAGAGACGGCTGGTGCTGCAGGAAGCAAACCTGCCCGGGTGACACTCTCCATAAGGCCCACTAGACGAACCAGAGCATCATGGAGTACTGGGGTAGCATAAACCCCGCTGGGACCTGAGTTGGGCCTACCGAAACTGCTGGGGCCGGAACCTCATCATCAAAGTCAACATAAGGCTCCGCTGCTAGTGTTGTTGCTCTGGGCTGAGCTCTTTCCCTACCTCGGCCTTTAGCACGGCCTCGCCCTCGCCCTCTGCCCCTCGTGGGAGCTGCTGCTGGGGGCTCGGGCTGCTAGTCAGCGGATGAGAAAGCATGCATTCTCGGCATCTAAAATAGAATAGAATAGAAATTCAATCAGCATTGAGAAACCAAACCGCACGACAGGAAAGAATAGATGTGAAATTTTCCTAACTCTATAGCATTTGGGGGATACATACAGACGTCTCTGTGCCGATCCCTCATACTTTACTAAGCTTGTGTGTGAACTGTGAGACCCATGTAACCTAGAGCTCTAATACAACTTGTCACGACCCGAATTTTCCACCCTCGGGAATCATGATGGCGCCTACTAATGTAAGCTAGGCAAGCCGAATATTTAACAAATTAACTTTTTACCCATTTTATACTCTTTAACAACTAAAAGCAATAACGTGAAAATAGCGAAAAATTTAAAATAAGCGGAAGAAAAGCAATAGAATATCTGAATATGTATCCAAAATAACTGTTTGAGCCTCAACTACCCAGAACTGGTGTCACAGTTTTACAGACGATCTAAGATTTACTACATACAAAGTATGAAAATAAACGATACACTATTTCTGAATTTAAGGAAATGAAACAGGAATAAAGGGATAGAGGGAGACGCCAGGGCCTGCGAACGCCTGCAGGTCTAACTTGGATCTCCACGTGGACTAAAGGTAGCCGCCCAATCTACGGTCTGAATTCTACAGCACTGGGATCTGCACAAAAGAGTGCAGAGTGTAGTATCAGTACAACCGACCCCATGTGCTGGTAAGTGCCTAGCCTAACCTCGACAAAGTAGTGACGAGGCTAGGACCGGGCTACCAAATAACCTGTGTAGTTAAATCATAGACAGCGGAAATAAAAATAGATAATTACAACAAAGTTGGGCGGGAGTTGATTAGTAGGATTTTAACGTGTTTTATGCCCCTACTTGCCTATGCTTTGAGTATAAATTGCTACGAAATAGTCCCAAAATGCTCACAGCTTGTGCTTGATTGCAGGTTTGATCGACAAAGTGACAAATGTCAAAGATCGGCTCAAAACGGAGTGAAACCTGCCCAAGTGTCAAAGACCAAGTGAAATGAGGACCACGAAGCTTAGCGCGGACCACACTAATATGGACGCGGCCGTTCCAATGAGATTCAGAGACCTACCTATCAAGCTACAAGCCCACGCGGCCGTGCTACACTTTTGTGTGGTTCGCATTAATAAGATTCAGAGAGTTGATATATCAGGCTTGAGGCAACGCGGCTGCGCTACCTTTTTGCGCGACCCACGTACAGGAGATTCAGAGACCATGACCTTTGGGAGTTAAGGTCACGCGGCCGCGCTATTGAGGTTCAGAGACTGATGGATTTGGCCAAGTCAAGCAAGGACCTCCGTGTACCTTTTTGTGCAGATGCGCTAACCTCCATCGCAGCCGTGCTGCACTTTTGCGCGGTCCGCAGTCCTCAACTTCAGAGAGTTAAAATTCAGGAGTTCAAGAGCCAACGCGGCCGCGCTATCTTTTTGCGCGGTCCGCGCTGACCCCGCATGGGTATTTTTTCCAGTTTTTCCAGCCACTATAAATAGAACATTTTACCATTTTTAGGTTAAGTTTTGTATAAGATATTGAGTTGCGCTCGTGAGAACCGAAATTTAGCCTATTTTGGCATTTTAGCATTAATTTCTCAATAGATTCTTGTAGTTTCTTCTTAGCAATTAATTAATATGTTTAGTCCTTATTCTATTTCTCCTACTTCTTCTTTAATTATGTCTAACTAAACCCATTAGCTAGGGTTGTGGTGCAACCCTAGTATGGGTAGTTGATGGGTATTGCCATCTAGGTGAGATTGAGATTGGGTGTTTGTTATTTGGGTTAATTTTGTATTTCAATTTCGAATTTGTGATTGCAAACTCAGATTCAAGCAACTCTTCTTGAGAAAGAAAGTCCATGACCTTAAAATTAACCCAACAAGGAATTGGGATGGACCCATGAGAAATGGTAGTCCCAATTAACGGGTTAAACCTCGAGAGAGTAATTACCCTACTTGAACCCTAGTTGCTTGGTCTAATTGGCCTACCCAATTGGTCTCGAGAGAGCCAATTGGGCAAAATCGTTTCTACCGAGAGGTGTGAGAATGGGTACAAATGTGCAATGGTTATAACATAAACCCCAAATATATCAATCTCCCCTTAGTAGCTTCTACCCGTTGACTAGCCACCTAGGTAGTGTCATGACCCTAATGCCTTTCTCTATATTAAATACAAATTAGCAATATTCCCTTAGCATAATTTAGCCTTAATTATTAGTTTATAACAATATTGATAAATACAAAAACCCCAAAAATGTTAGAAGTACAATTAGAAGCATATACGCAACTATAGGTTGGACAGACAATACAACTCCATTCCAAGCTCCTTGTGGAAATTCGATCCCAAACCACTATTTGGGTAAAAGCTGTTGTGACCCGCTCTTCCTACCATTGCATAGTGTCGAGTTGGCAGCGATCAACTTTTTGGCGCCATTGCCTGGGAGCTTACGGTGTTGACTATCTATGTAGCTAGTTCTGTGATTTGCTTCTCTTTCCTTCTTGTTCACTAATTTTGTTTGTGTCGATCAATCAGGTACAAATAGCCCTCAATGGAAATGATCGTCTTGGCGGTGCCTAGGCGGGGGAGGAGGTTGAAAATCTTGAGCAAGATGAGCTTCAAGCACCTCAAGTTCCACGTAGAGGTAGAAATGCCAATGCAAATGCTACTCCGAATGAGAATATTCCAGAACCTCCTCCGCCACCGCCAAGAGTGGCTCCAACAGTCCTTCCGAATAAAGGGTATGTGATTGCCATCGTTCCTCCCCGAATTCGGGCAGGGAATTTTCAAATCACAAATGTCATGTTGACCCTACTCGTGCAAAGAGGATATTTTACGGGCGCCTCCCACCAAAATACTTACAAGCACTTGAAGGGGTTCGTAGATACATGCTGGGGTAGCAAGCAGACTAACGTTTCCAAGGATGCGTTGAGATTGAGGCTTTTCCCATTCTCTCTTCGGGGTAAAGCGTTGGATTGGTTAGAAAGGCTCCACAATCATTCTATCACCACATGGGATGAATTGGCGGACAAATTTATTGCCAAGTTCTTTTCTCCAAGTCATATGGCGGCTCTTCGGGATGAGATTCTAGCTTTTAAGCAAGAGCCAACGGAACCTTTGCACGAGATATGGGAAAGATATAGAACAATGGTGAAGGAATGCCCTGNGGAGGGAACTTCATGAAACTTTCTTACCAAGAGGCATGTGATGTACTTGATGAAATGGCCGACACCTCTTCGGCATGGCAAAGTCGAGCAAATGTGCCCCAAGGTGACCCCACGTTCATCTATTTGCACAAGGAATTGCATGATCATGGCCAAGCTATAGCGGAGCTTACAACAACTATGAATCAATTGGCAAAGGTGCAATTGCAACAAGTCCAAAACCCGCGTCAAGTCAATGCAATGGAAAACATTTCTATGTTAAAAAGGAGGCAAAGAGAGTGTTGACATGTGATTTTGACCCTCCCCGAAATTTTACCCATTTTAGCATGTAAATATTTAGTTTAGGCTTAATATAGTCATTTCCACTAATTTTTACTCTTTTACCTTATTTTATTACAAAATAAAACAAAAATTAAAAAATAAATAAAAAATACTAAATTACAAAAAAAATATAAATAAATTGTTTCATTAATATTTTGTAGTCATTTTTAATCTTGAAAAATACCGAAAATAGTTTTATTTTAACGTTCAATCTTATTTTAATAGTTATTTCATTTAAGTAAAATTAATTAATAAATAAGGTAGTATTTTTAGTCTCGTTCGTGGAGTAGTGTCAAAACGCAAGGCTGGGCGCAATGCCAGCGGGGAGCGCACGCAGCTGGAATGCACATCTGTGCACATGGGCTGAATACAAGCACATGGGATAGTTGCCCAAAAACATGGTTAGAACTCAAGCACATGGGCAAAAAGTTGTCCAAAAACAAAGGCAAAGTGCTCCACCATCAATGGTTTCCCACGTTTTGCCATGTGGGGGGCTTGTAAACTTATGGTTTTAAAAGGGCCGCTTGCTGGAGAAGGAGGGGGGCTTCAACGGGGAGAACAAAAAAAACGGAACCTGGGAGAGACGGGGTATACACTGGATATACATTCAATATACAGAGTATATACACAGGCAGTGAGAGAAAAAAACCCTCTCGATACTTCTTCTTCATCAGCCATTTCCGACCAACAGAATATCCACGGAAGCTCCTTCTCCTTCTTCAGAGAATTAGGACCTCCATTAGAGCACACCATATACACTAAAAACCACCATCCTCTCAATGTCTTGTTTGATGTTGAGTCCATTTTGGAGCTCACTTGTGAGATCTGTTCAGAAGCAAGTGTTTGAGCTCCCATTTCCGTCGAGGTCCGTTCGTTGGTGACTTTGGTATGTCATTTCCGTTCTTTCATTGAGTCTTCGTTATTTAGAGGTTGCACCAAGACATATAAAAATCATACTTCGAAATAATTTTGAGACACTTATGTGATTTGCAATTATGGGAATTTATGAAGATTCATACTGTATACTTATTGCAATATGAAAATTATACTTATGGAATAACATACTGTATTTTATATTTGTGTCATTGGTAATTTAGAATATCTATATTTAATTTAGAAGTATATATCTTGTCAAGTTATTTTGGAATAGTACAGTAAATGGATGTTTGGTTTTGGTTTGTGCTCAAAGGAAATTGACTGATTTCAAGCCATTTTGTGGCCTTATATTTAGAAATTGATTAGTTTTCTAAAAATTAGACCCACGAGTACGAAGTTTGAAATGTCTTGCTGCATTTTGTTGATCTTCTGAAGGATAAGTTTTA
The DNA here is from genome assembly GCA_026770625.1 of Nicotiana glauca. Taxonomy (NCBI): domain Eukaryota; kingdom Viridiplantae; phylum Streptophyta; class Magnoliopsida; order Solanales; family Solanaceae; genus Nicotiana; species Nicotiana glauca. The sequence goes on along the minus strand of MU728056.1, from coordinate 112,720 downwards.
ATCCATTGCTAAATCATATATGGTAGTACTTAGTACTAAGTGTTGGTGATAATTGTGAAGATACGTTAAAGAGACGGCATATTGGTATTTTGTGGAATTCGATCGTGTTCGATTGTAATAGTTGAATACAAATCTCTGCTTTAAAGAAATCAAGGCGCGCCATTTAGTTTAACTTTCATGGCCCTCGTAAACTTGCAAACGCGTAGTTGCTTTAGGCGCGTATTTTAATAATCTACTTTCCTAAACTCGGGTGCACATTTATGTGACCCAAGTCCAAATCTCAATGATGTTAAAATATGTCAAAAGCCACGAGTGTATTTATGTAACGTGGTTCGAGACGTGTTTTAATAACGTTGCAATTCCTCTCTAAAAATGAATAAAAGCGGTTAAAGTTAAAATTTGCACACAGGTTCATAGTTGTTTAAAATCAGATAATTAAGCCGAATATAACAGTTGAGAGACCGTGCTAGAACCACGGAACTCAGGAATGCCTAACACCTTCTCCCGGGTTAACAGAATTCCTTACCCGGATTTCTGATTCGCGGACTGTTAAACAGAGTTATCCTTTTCCTCGATTCGGGATTTCAAACCGGTGACTTGGGACACCATAAATCTCCCAGGTGGCGACTCTGATATTTAATAAATAAATCTCATTTCGATTGTCCTTTAATTGGAAAAACTCCCTTTATTATACCCCTCCAGGGGGTGTAGGTAAAAAGGAGGTGTGACAGAGGGCAACAACAACCTCAAGGAAATTGTGAGAAACTTGACAACAACAATGATGGTGGTGGTTATTCGAATGAGTGGTATGATGAGCAAAGCAAAGAATGTCAATATGTCAATAATTACCAAGGGAATAGAGGAAATCAAGGGAATCAACACTGGCGACCCCAAGGAAATTGGGACAATCAACAAGGCGGCGGCAATTGGAACAATAACAACCAACAACAAAGTGGTGGCAATTGGAACAACAAAAACCAAAATAACAATTGGGGGAACCAAGGTAACAATCAAGGCAATTGGAATGGGAAAAATAACAATTGGATTAACAACAATCAAGGAGGGTGGAATAATAGTGGAAATCAAGGCAACTGGGGTCAAGGCTTTCAAAGGCCCCCCCATGTACCAACAACCAAACAATCCACCTCCCTTTCAATCTCAAGGATCTAGTTCTTCGGGTAGTGATATGGGGAGAATAGAAATGAATTTCGAACAAATGATGAAGACAAACCAAGACTCCGATGCTCAATTGGCTTCTCATAATACCTCTATCCGGAATTTGGAAGTGCAACTTGGCCAAATCTCCCAATCATTAAATACTCGACCTAAGGGTGCTCTACCAAGTGATACGGTAGTGAACCCGAAGGGAGATAAAAATCATGTGATGGCGGTTACAACGAGAAGCGGAAGAGGCGGTGATGTCCATGCCTCGAATGAAAATCAAGTTGTGAATGACAAAGATGGGTTGCATGATGACAATGTGCCTTTGGATGTTGAAGATGTGGTTGAACCAAATGTGACTAATGATGTGCGGATTGATATTGATGATGAGGCCGGGGTACAGACTCAAGATGCCGTGAACCCATCTAGGGAACACATTATTGATATACCCGAGCCGGTAGTGCCCAAGGCCAAGGCACCTTTGCCTAGGCCGCCTCCACCTTACCCTCAACGGTTAGCAAGGCAAAAAGGTGACAATCAATTCAAGAAGTTCATTGAAATGATGAAGAGTCTTACTATAAATGTGCCATTGGTGGAGGCACTTGAACAAATGCCGGGGTACGCAAAGTTTATAAAGGATTTGGTAACCAAGAAGTGGTCAATGGAGTGTGAAACAATTAAAATGACGCATCAAGTGAGTTCTATTGTTCATTATATGGCCCCAAAACTCGAGGATCCTGGAGCTTTCACTATCCCTTGCACTATCGGTAGTGCGGAGTTTGCCAAAACCCTTTGTGACTTGGGGGCTAGCATTAACTTGATGCCTTATTTGGTTTTCAAGAATTTGGGAATCGAACAACCTAGGCCAACTTCAATGAGACTTCAAATGTCGGATCGATCGATAAAGCGACCCTTAGGCATAATTGATGATGTTCTTGTTCGTGTTGATAAATTCATATTGCCGACCGATTTGTCATATTGGATTGTGAGGTGGACTTTGAAGTGCCAATCATTCTTGGGAGACCTTTACTAGCTACGGGGAAGGTGTTGGTTGATGTTGAAGTGGGTGAGTTGACATTCCGTGTGGGAGATGAGAAGGTGGTATTCCATGTGTGAAAATCAATGGGACAACCCAATAGCACGGAGGTGTGTTCATTTGTGGACATTGTCACAGCTGTGATAGTGGATGACACAAGTTCCATGATAAATGTTGAGGATCCTCTTGAGGCCGTGCTTCTTAACATGGATGTCAATGATGGTGCCGGTAGAGTGGAGTGCGTTAATGCATTGCATGGTACGGGTTCATATTCATATGAGCCTAGAAAGTTATCTTTGGATCTTGAAAACCGAAAAACTCCACCAACAAAGCCATCTATTGAGGAGCCACCGGTGTTGGAGTTGAAACCACTTCCTCCACACCTCAGGTATGAATTTTTGGGCTCTAATTCAACTCTTCCAGTTATTCTTTCTTCTTTCCTAACAAACATGCAGGTTGACGCCACTTTGGCAGTTCTTCAAAAGTGCAAAAAGGCGATTGGATGGACATTGGCTGATATTCGGGGGATAAGCCTCGCATTTTGCATGCACAAAATCATCTTGGAGGAGGATGCGAGGCCTTCTCTTGAACATCAAAGAAGACTAAATGAGGCAATGCAAGAAGTGGTAAAGAAAGAGGTTATCAAGTGGCTAGACGCTGATGTGGTTTACCCGATCTCGGATAGTTCATGGACCTCTCCGGTCCAATGTGTGCCAAAGAAAGGAGGGATGACAGTAGTGACCAATGCCAACAACGAGCTTATTCCTACTCGTACGGTTAAGGGTTGGAGAGTTTGTATGGATTACAGGAAGCTTAACAAGGTGACAAGAAAAGATCATTTCCCACTACCATTCCTTGACCAAATGCTCGATCGTCTTGCGGGTCGGGCCTTCTAATGTTTTCTAGATGGTTACTCGGGGTACAATCAAATTCTTATTGCCCCGGAGGATCAAGAGAAGACGACCTTTACATGTCCTTATGGCACATTTGCTTTCTCGAGAATGCCATTTGGACTATGTAATGCTCCAGCGACCTTCCAATGTTTTATGATGGCAATCTTCACCGACATGGTGGAGGATATCTTGGAGGTCTTCATGGATGATTTCAGCATGGTTGGGGATTCGTTTGAGGAATGCTTGGTGAATTTGGATAGGGTATTGGCTAGATATGAAGAAACCAAACTTGTGCTCAATTGGGAAAAATGCCACTTTATGGTGGAAGTGGGTATAGTGTTGGGTCACAAGATCTCGAAGCAAGGAATTGAGGTTGATAAGTCAAAAATCGAGGTCATTTCGAGGCTTCCTCCCCCTACTTTCATCAAAGGGGTGAGGAGTTTTCTTGGGCATGCCGGGTTCTACCGGAGATTTATTAAAGACTTCTCGAAAGTTGTGAACCCACTTTGCAAATTGTTAGAGAAAGAAGCCAAGCTTATCTTTGATGAAAAATGCATGGAGGCTTTTGAGATTTTGAAGCACAACTTGACCACAACTCCTATCATCACCATACCTAATTGGGGTTTGCCCTTTGAACTTATGTGTGACGCAAGTGATACAGCGGTAGGGGCGGTGTTAGGTCAACGGATCAACAAGATGTTCCATCCCGTGTATTATGCTAGCAAAACGATGAATGAAGCCCAAAGAACTTACACGGTGACGGAGAAATAGCTATTGGCTATTGTATTTGCCATGGAGAAATTTCAACCTTATCTTATGGGGGTAAATTTGATTGTGCATACGGACCATACCGCCCTTAGGTATTTGATGACAAAAAGGACTCTAAATCAAAATTGATGAGATGGGTGTTTCTTCTTCAAGAATTTGATTTGGAAATAGTGGACCGGAAGGGAAGTGAGAATCAAGTTGCGGACCATTTGTCCCGGTTGGAGGAAGAAGGGAGGCCATGTGATGGCATTGAGATAAATGATATATTCCCCGACAAGCAACTTCTTTCCGTTTCTATGTGTGATATGCGTTGGTTTGCGGACATCGCCAACTTCATTCTAACCAGACTTGTCCCGTATGAGCTCTCTTCCAACCAAAGGAAGAAACTCAAGCGGGATAGTTTGGATTTTTATTGGGATAATCCGTATTTGTTTAAAATTTTCACGGATGGTGTAATAAGAAGATATGTCCCGAAAGGTGAACAATTGAGCATATTGGAGGCTTGTCGCTCCTCTCCCTATGGTGGCCATCATGGAGGGGTGAGGACGGCTTCAAAACTTTTGAGTTGCGGTTTCTATTGGCCGACGTTATTTTAGGATGCTAGTGACTTGGTGAAGAGATGTGATGCATGTCAAAGAGCCGGCGGAATTTCAAAAAAAGATGAGATGCCTCTCAATACGATTCTCGAGGTGGATATTTTTTATGTTTGGGGCATTGATTTCATGGGTCCGTTCGTGAGCTCTCGTGGGAACACTTATATTCTCGTGGAGGTGGAATATGTTTCAAAGTGGGTTGAAGCCGTGGCTTTACCCAACAACGAAACCCAGAGTGTTGTGACATTCTTGAAAAAGAGTATCTTGACAAGGTTTGGCGCCCCTCGTGCTATCATTAGTGAAGGGGGGTCCCATTTTTGCAACAAGAATTTTGACTCATTGCTTGATAAGTATGGAGTTAATCATAAAGTGACCACCCCCTATCACCCTCAAGCTAGTGGTCAAGTGGAAGTCTCCAATCGGGAAATAAAGAGTATCTTTTCCAAAACGGTAAATGCTAATAGGACTGATTGGTAGAAGAAATTGGATGATGCTCTATGGGCCTATCAGACGGCTTACAAGACCCCAATCGGTATGTCTCCGTATCGGTTGGTGTTTGGTAAAGCTTTCCATCTTCTAGTGGAATTGGAGCACAAGGCTATGTGGGCATTGAGAAAGTTGAACTTGGAATGGAATGTTGCGGCAAATATCCAGGTTGAGCAACTAAATGAGCTTGTTGAGTTTAGATTTCATGCCTACTCCAGCTCGTCCTTTTATAAGGACAAGATGAAGTACTTCACGATAAATATGCTAGGGGAAAGGAATTCAAGGTTGGTGATATGGTTCTTCTTTTCAACTCCCGGTTGAGGTTATTTCCGGGAAAGCTCAAGTCAAAGTGGAGTGGGCCATTTGAAGTGGTATGTGTGACTCCTTTTGGTGATCTTGATCTCAAGAACAAGAATGGTGAAATATTCTGGGTGAATGGGCATCGTGTCAAGCATTATCTGGGAAAATTTGATGACAACCACGTGGTGGCACTCATTCATTTGAAGTGATATGATGGTAACATGGGTCATGCCGCGACGTTAAATTAGGCGCTTCTTGGGAGGCAACCCATGTCTTTTTATTTCTCTTTGATTTTCTTTGTAGATTAGGAGTTTTGAGCTAATTGTTTTTGAGATGTTGCAGGTATTGTATTGAAGCAGCGTAAAATAAAGTGCAAAAAGTGCTCAGTCTCTGAAGTTGCCAGTGCGGCCGCGGTGGGCTTTGTGTGGTCTGCACTGGTATGAGCTGAATATGTATGCTCTCTGAAGTTTGCTCATGCGGCCGCGGTCATGTTAATGCAGTCCGCGATGGTCTCACGCGGCCGTGTCCCAAATTGTGCGGTCCGCATGGGATGTTTAGTGCACTATTGTTTGACAAAAACCCAGCGTGGTCTGTGGTCACTTTTACGCGGCCGCGCTGGTAGGTAAGATCGGGGCCCCACAGTTTTCTATAAATAGGGACCTTAGGCCTCATTTTACACTTTTAGCACTTTGAACACCTGAACCCTAAAATTCTACTTTTCATCTCTGAGACCATTCTTGTGTGTTTGCATCGAGTGCTTTGATTCTTCATATTCCTGGTAACATTTCTTACAAGTATCATTAATTAGTTTGTATTTTTAATTTTTGTTTGCTTCCCAGTAGTTGTAGCTTCTTCTTTATTTCCGATTTTCTTAGGTTTAATGATTAGGTTAGTTTTTATGTTAGTTTTGAATGTTGAGCATGATTTTCATGTAGGATAATTGAGTAGGGACAATTAGGATTCCAAGATAGAACAAAAATAGAATTTTTTTGTAAAACCCTAACTCAGTCCCTGAACATAGTGCAACTCGGCCGCGTGACATTCTTGTGCGGTCCACGTTGATTCTTCTGTTGAGCTTTAACTGTTGCCAGCGCGGCCATATTGCACTTTTGCACAGTCCACGCTGGCCCAATGCGGCCGCAGTACATATCAGTGTGGTCCACGTTGGGAGATTCAGAGAGTAACTTTTGGAGGTATTTGCCCAGCGCGACCACGTCCCACATCTACACGGTCCGCGGTGCCTCCAGCGCGACCGCATGCCTGTTTTGCACGGTCTGCGCTCCTATGACTTGCAGCCTGTCTTGCTTTGTCTTACTTCTGTGCTATGCAATCAACTGTGTCCTCTTCTTGTGTTATTCATCTATTTCACTACATGTTCTTGAACTAACAATGTTTGATGCGTGTTTTTGCAGATCATGGTTAAACAAAGAAGCGGTAAACAATTACAACAACCCGGGAGAGGTGGTGCCTCCCGAGGGGGTAAAGGCAAGAAAATAGCAAAACTCACTCCTCCGGCTAGGGAGAACATTAAAAAGACCCAAAAACTGATACGGGCTGATGATAGGGCTGCCTCTCATTCTTCGGGGAGTGAGTATGTGCCCTTCCAAAACATCTCCTCAGATTCAGTCCTCACTCACATAACCGACCCACTCCAACTAGTTGATAATCCTCCACCTTCACCCTCAACCAAAGGACCAGTCAATGTAGTCTCGGATTCGTCTGATGAGTCCGCGGCAGGTAGTGGTGAACAACACTCCACCTCCCTTACAACGTCATTATCTTGGGAGAGTGCAGGCTATGGTGAGGGAGGTGAGCTGTAACGACCCGACCGGTCATTTGGAGTACTAGCGCTCTGTTCAGCAATCAAAGGCCATGAACAACTTCATTTCAGGTATTATGACTTGTACGCGTGGTCGGAATTTAATTTCGGGAAGTTCGGGGTTGATTTGGGAAGAGAATTCTCATTTCGGAAGCTTAAAGTTGAAAGAATGAACTAGGATTGGAATTTTGAGTAAACGACCTCGTAATCAAGATCTGAAGGTTCGATCAGGTTCGTATGATGATTTTGGACTTGGACGTATGCCCGGAGTGGGTTTTGGATAACCCTGGAGCGTTTTGACGCCTATTGTGGAAGTTAGTATTTTAGAAGAAATTTCATAAGTTTGGTTTAAAGTGCATTCCGGTGTTATCAAGTCCGTTTGGAATTCTGAGACTGTAAATAGCTCCGTATAGTGATTGTGGAGTTGGGGGCGCGATCGGAAGTGAATTCGGAGGTCCGTAGACCATTTTGAAGCCATTGGGATAAAGATAGAAAGTTGAAGGTTTTTGGAGAGTTTGACCGGGGGGTTGACTTTTTGATATCGGGGTCAGAATCAAATTTCGGAAGGTGGAGTAGGTCCATAATGTCAAATATGACTTGTGTGCAAAATTTGAAGTCAATCGGACGTGATTTGATAGGTTTCGACATCGAAAATAGAAGTTGGAAACTTCAAAGTTCATAAAGTTTAGATTGGAGGTCGATCGATGATTTTAGCGTTGTTTGATGTGATTTGAGGCCTCGAGCAGGTCCGTAATGTGTTTTGGAATTGGTTGGTATGATTAGTTGAAGTTCCAGGGGCCTCGGGTGGATTCCGGGTGGTTAACGGATCAAAATTTTGTTTTTTGGAAGAGCTGAGTTGCTGGTATCTAGTATTTCCACTTCTGCGGAAAAGGGACTGCAGAAGCGGCACCGCAGAAACGGTTGAGGGAGCCGCAGGAGCGGATTTGGTTCAAGGGGTCATGGACCGCAGATGCGGTCAAGGTTTCGCAGAAGCGGGACTGCATCTGCGGAAGATGGGAGCGCAGAAGCGGAAAATGGGGCCAAGCCCAGGACCACAAAAGTTGCAGTATGCAAGGCGGCCCGCAGCTCTTTAAAGTCCCTTCTAGTAACTGTATTTTTTTTCTTGTCCATTCTATTCCGGACGGATGTTGTGTTGTATTTTATGTCTTTATAACTTGTGACACCGGGTTTCTGGGATGGTTTCAGTGAATCTTTGTACTAATTGGTATTATTTTAGTTTGAATTCAATAAATGATCTTATTTTTATGTGAAATAGAAAGAAAAACCTTAGATTTTCAAAAGCATTTAAAAGAGGAGATTAATTGGTAATCTAATTGGCTGGTCTGACAGCGGTGTCCGGCATCACCACGACCCTTAGTAGATTTTGGGTCGTGACATGAGCCTCAGGTTGGAGGAGTGGAAAGAACTAGAAAGCCTGAAGCTTGGGAAGATCGTTTTGTTAGTCAGGTGGCATTTCACAAGTTTAGGGAGTGGTGGCCATTGAGGAAGTTGATACCGGAGAGAAGTTTTATTGACAAGGACCTTTCTCCCGAACGTGCAAAGGGAGTTCCGAACTAGACATAGCTGGGAATTTTTCAAGGAAAGATGCATTGATGCTAATTAGCACATGGTTCATGAATTCTACTGCAATGTGGCTCACATAGTCAAGGATACAAAGGTGACTAAAGTGAGAGATAAAAAGGTGGTGTTTGATGGGAACTCCTTAAATGATTACTTGGGGTTCAAGGATGAGGATGAGTCGCTCTACCTGGCTAAGTTGGCAATGGGTGAGGAAGTGCGACATTGGTTGGCCCAGTTCTTGGCAATCCCAGGCACTGTCCCAACATGGTTGTAAGCAAGAAAGAATATTTACAGGAACACCTTCAACTTTGAGGCTCGAGGGTGGTTGACATTTGTATGCAGTAGGCTTGACCCATGTACCCATGATCATACTGTTCCACTTACCCCGGGCCGTACTTGTTGCTTCTATTATGGCTAGGTACCCTATCAATGTGGGTAATGTGATCTCGAGGGTGATTTCTGCTGTAGGACAGGAGACGACCACGGACTACTCTTTTCCCAACACCCTGTCTATGTACTTTAGGGATCTGGAGGTCAAGAAGAAACAATTTGATGTCAAGACCAAGCCTGTGGCTCCCTACTCATGGTACAGCATGCAGGGTTCGGACAACCCAAAGTCAAAGAAGTACCATCCACCTACCTCTGCCCCCAACTGGCCAGTCTGAGGAGCCAGTTGCGGTAGAGCCTTCTACCGGGCCTTCCACCATTCCTGCTACTACTACCAGTAAGACCTTGCCCCCAGGTCCTTCTTCTGTTGCTGGCCCAAGTACTTCAGCTGGCCCGGGAGTCCCATCGTCAAAGACTCATCCAATTACTGCCCACCAGTTGAGTCAGACTTTAGCCAGCTTGAACAACTGGATGTCGGCTGCGACTTCCAAGTTGTCCACCTTATCCTCTGCTATTCAGACACAGGCAGCACCTCAGCCAACCCAGATTCCTCAGTCCATTGAGGATACCTTGATGAAGCTCCTGGAAAACCAGGAAAAGATTTTGAAGACTCAGGCCACTTTGACTACTGTTGGGGAGTCACATGGAAAAGCTCTGAATGAGCTTGCCAAGGAGTACAAAAAGATGAGAAAGTCAAGACGTCTAAGGAGTTGGTGAAGGTTCTTAGAGCGGACGTGGAAAAGCTATTGGCAGATCAGATGCCTTTAGACTTGTTATTAGAGGATTCAGCGCCTCCAGTAGCAGCACCAGAGCCACAGCAGGAGCAGGCACCCATGCCTTCAAGGAAGAAGAGGAAGCTTCCCAGTACATAGGGTGTAGTGATTGAGCTTGCAGAGACTCAGGAGATTCCCTCCAGTGATGCACCCGATATTCATCCGGTCCAGGAGCAAGCCCCTGTCCCAGCTGCAGGCCGGGAACCAGTTTGAGGTTCCAGCCCATATAGAGGATCAGGGGACCACTGAGGATCCCATGCAGACGGAACAGGCTTAGGGAGCTCTTCTATATCCTTTATTTTTATCTTTTGTGCTTATTTGGTAGTTGGCATTGGGGACAATGCCAGCTCTTATTCGTGGGGGTGTGCCCTACTGTTTATCTGGATGACTGTACATATTAGATTCTCATTTTATGTTCTGTTGATCTGATTTTCTAGTTGTTCTATTTATAACTTTACATTCTAGCTACTTTTCTCGTACTTTTTATTCTCTTTTGGTTTGTATATAAAGTTACATTCGGTATATATTCATCCCTTACTGTATATTCTACTCCCCCATTGTACATATTCATTCTGTTTTTCTATTTCCGCAAAATTTTTCGTTTTTTAGCTTCGTAGATAGGCTCGTAGCCTTTTGTTTTGTTTTTGGCATTTTCAATAAGCCCTTGGTTTTCTTAATGCCACGATTCTTTCCAAGGGTGGAGTATAGTGCGAACCGGGTGGCTCTTCCCAATGATAGATGGCGTGACAACCTTTTTAAAGGTTTGAGTCCGTTTTTGATTTTTCTTTTGTTTTTGATATTTCGTAGTTGAGGGTACCTCAGGCAAAGCTTCACTTGGGCCTAACACATTTTCCTTTGATCCTATGATCAAAGAAATAATGTTGTGTTTAGGATGGTGAAAGTCGTGGCCTTGAGACTCTTGTGTTGACCAAACAATCATTATGTGGTCTTTTTGGACCATTGTGTGCTTGAATCATAACTGAGGTCATTGTGGGCCCTCGACTCGATGTCTTTAGCAATCCCCTAGCATGTGTGGTGAGGAATTGAATTGTGAGTCCAAGTCCCGAGCCAATGGTCTAGAACTTGCCCTGAATGTATGTTGAGGCGAAATCCTAGGTGAAATTTGACTTGAGAAGTGATTATAGGCTCTCCTTGATCCCAATGTTAAGTTGAACAATTCAATGGCCTACCAATGATATGATCCCTAGTTAACCCTTCGAGCCTTGAACCTTTTTATTTCAAGAACCAACATTACAAGCCTATACCCATTCTAAAAGATACCCTCTCTTAGCACCCAAAAATCTTCCGTTGAGTAATGACAAATGTCTAAGTTTGGGGGAGGAGAGACAAGAAAGGAAAAAAAGTGGTAAAAGGTACAAAAGCAAAAGGAAAAGGAAAGCAATGAAAATAAAGAAAAGAAAAAGACAAAAAGAAAGAGCAATGTGAAAAGGAATAAAAAAGGGGATTCAAGGGAAACAAAAGTAGAAAAAGGAGAAATGATTTGAATTGCATAAGAAAGAGTGACAATGTGTCCCTCTAACCACTTGAAAAGAAGTGAAATACTCAAATGAGTCAAGAAAGTGTTCCAAAATGAATCAAAGGAAGTGCTTAAGGGAATGTTAAACCCATTTGAACAAAAGCATGTCCTACCCTTACCCAAAAGCCTTCACAATGACTCCGCAAAAGCCCTATATGATTTTGAGTTGAAGGGAGCCTATATTAGTGGATACTTACATAAGGGGCAAGCATATGGTACCTAAAGCCGGACTTGTGACCTTCTTCTTGAGAGAGATGAGTGAAAGTCCATCAACCTCGGTTTGTGTGTCAATACTCTAAAAGGTGAGGTTCGCTTAGGGAGAGTTGAGGATGTGTGAGTTTGGGTTCCACAATGACCAAGGTATTCGAGAAAAGTGCTTTGATGAAATGTGTCAACTCTTGATGCTCTTGTTTCACACTTGATCCATAACTTTCAAAGTTTAAAATGTGTTAATGATGCATTCGTATTGAGGGCAATTGTTAGTCCCAATTGATGCTTGTTGAGGTTACTTTAGGATAGCTGGAATTACTTGGATGTTCCTTTAAGGGGTGAGTCTTATTTTGTTTGCTTGAGGCCAAGCAAAGGTTTAAGTTTGGGGGAGTTGATAAGTAGAATTTTAACGTATTTTATGCCCCTACTTGCCTATGCTTCGAGTATAAATTGCTACGAAATAGTCCCAAAATGCTCACAGGTTGTGCTTGATTGCAGGTTTGATTGACAAAGTGACAAATGTCAAAGATCGGCTCAAAACGAAGTGAAACCTGCCCAAGTGTCAAAGACCAAGTGAAATGAGGACCAGGAAGCTTAGCGCGGACCGCACTAATATGGATGCGGCCGCACCAATGAGATTCAGAGACCTACCATATCAAGCTACAAGCCCACGTGGCCGCGCTACACTTTTGCGCAGTCCGGTTAATGAGATTCAGAGAGTTGATATATCAGGCTTGAGGAAACGCGGCCGCGCTACCTTTTTGCGCGGCCCACATACAGGAGATTCAGAGACCACGACCTTTGGGAGTTAAGGTCACGCGGCCGCGCTACACTTTTGTGCGGTCTACGCTACTAAGGTTCAGAGACTGATGGATTTGGCCAAGTCAAGCAAGGCGCTCCGCATACCTTTTTGTGCGGACGCGCTAACCTCCACCGCGGCCGCACTGCACTTTTGCACGGTCTGCGGTCCTCAACTTCAGAGAGTTAAAATTCAGGAGTTCAAGAGCCAATGCGGCCGCACTACCTTTTTGCGCGGTCCGCGCTAACCCCCATAGGTATTTTTGTCCAGTTTTTTCAGCGACTATAAATAGAATATTTTACCATTTTTAGGTTAAGTTTTGTATCAGATATTGAGTTGCACTCGTGAGAACCAAAGTTTTAGCCTATTTTGGCATTTTAGCATTAATTTCTCAATAGATTTTTTTAGTTTCTTCTTAGCAATTAATTAATATGTTTGGTCCTTATTCTATTTCTCCTGCTTATTCTTTAATTATGTCTCTAAACCAATTAGCTAGGGTTGTGGCTCAACCCTAGTGTAGGTAGTTGATGGGTATTGCCATCTAGGGTGAGTTTGAGATTGGGTGTTTGTTATTTGGGTTAATTTTGTATTTCAATTTCGAATTTGTGATTGCAAACTCAGATTCAAGCTTAATGGGTCTAACTCTTCTTGAGAAAGAAAGTCCATGACTTTAAAATTGACCCAACAAGGAATTGGGATGGACCCATAAGAAATGGTAGTCCCAATTAACGGGTTAAACTTCGAGAGAGTAATTACCCTACTTGAACCCTAGTTGCTTGGTCTAATTGGCCTACCCAATTGGTCTCGAGAGAGCCAATTGGGCAAAATCATTCTCTCTACCGAGAGGTGTGAGAATGGGTACAAATGCGAAATGGTTATAACATAAACCCCAAATATATCAATCTCCCCTTAGTAGCTTCTACCCATTGACTAGCCACCTAGATAGTGTCACGACCCTAGTGCCTTTCTCTATATTAAATACAAATTAGCAATATTCCCTTAGCATAATTTAGCCTTAATTATTAGTTTATAGCAGTAGTGATAAATACAAAAAAATCCAAAAATATAAGAAGTACAATTAGAAGCATATACATAACTCTAGGCTAGACATACAATACAACTCCATTCCAAGCTCCTTGTGGAAATTTGATCCCGAACCACTATTTGGGTAAAAGCTGTTGCGATCCGCTCTTCCTACCATTGCATAGTGTCGAGTTGGCAGTGATCAGGAAATATGCTACGGGGAGTAACATATAACAACATAATGACTGTAGAGAAACATAATAAATGCTTTGAAGCAATTACCAGCAAAATAAGGAAATAGAAGAACATACTACGGGGAGTAACAGATAACAACAGAATGACTGTAGAGAAACATAATAAGTGCTTTGAAGAAATTACTAGCAAAATAAGCAAATAGAAGAACATGCATACAAGTAATACTGTTGCAGGTGTGCAACCCGATCCCATTACATATGATACCATTGCAGGTGTGAAACTTGCTCCTATTTCACATATTAAGGTTGCAGGCGTGCAACCCGCTCCCATTTCATATTTTACCGTTGCAGACGTGTAACCCGTTCCCATTTCTTTTATCAACACCAATCAAAAGAATCCCGGCAAGAAAATAATAATATTAGCAGAAACATCCCTACAAGGGAGCAATAATGATAATAACATCCCAGCAAGGGAACTATAATGATAATAATATCATGGCAAGGGAACAATAATGATAATAGCATCCCGGCAAGGGAACAATAATAAAATCCTCATATGAAGCACAATAAACCACGACGGAGGCATATTAATTAAAATACAAGACTCGCGGACATGCTTGACACCGACGTATAGATACTCATCACCATGCCTATACGTCGTACTCCACAATTAACACGTAACAAATAAGACTCGACTGCTAATCCCTCAAGCTAAGGTTAGACCAAACATTTACCTCGATGCTATGAATACAATTCACATCTCAACTATCGCTTTACCCTTTGATTTTACCACCAATTCGCTCGTATCTAGTCACAAGTTACTTAATTACATGAATAAACGCTAAATGAATCGATTCCAATGCATGAAATTTTTTTTTCCAAAGTTTCACCCAAAAAGTCAAAAATCGCCCCCGGGACCACATGGTCAAAACCCGAGGTTCGATCCAAAACCCGATTATCCATTCCCTCACGAACCCAAATATGTAATTTATTTTGAAATTGGACCTCAAATCGAGGTCCAAATCCCCAATTTTGAAAAACCTAGGTTCTACCCAAAACACCCAATTTTTTCCATAAAAATTATTGATTTTGAGTTGAAATCATGTTAAAATATGTTGAGTATTAAAGAAAACTAGTTAAAATTGACTTAAAATTGATTTGAAAGAAGAGTTGTCTTTGAAAAATCGCCCAAGAGTATTTTGGTTTTGAAAGAGTATGAAAAATGGGAAATTTTCGGCTAAGTTATAAAATAGCAGGTTGCAGATATGGGAATTGCGAACAGGGTTTGCAATTGCGAGTCCAAGATTCTTCTATATTGGGAATTGCGAACAAAATATCGCCTTTGCGAGTTGGGAACTGCGAACATTGTGTAGCATTTGCAACAACTGGGTAAGAGGGGGAAGCATCGCATTTGCGAGGGATGCTGGCCTGGGGATACTTCTGCATTTGCGATGGGCCGTCGCATTTGCGATATCGCATTTGCGAGCCAGGCTTCGCAAATGTGAAGCCTGCAGGCCTGAACTGAAACAGCTGAAGCCTGCAATTCCTCAAGTCCAAAAATCCACTCTGTGGCCTATCCAAAACTCACCCGAGCCCTCGAAGCTCCAAATCAAACATGCACACCAGCCTATAAACATCATACGGACTCGCTCGTGCATTCAAATCACTAATATAACATCAACAACTATAAATTTAGCATCAAAATCATAAAATTTCTTAAGAACTTCAAATTTGCCAATGTTCTCAAAATCGATCTGATTCACGTCGTTACAAGTCTGTTTCTTACCAAATTTTACAGACTTATCTTAAATCAGATATAAGACTTGTACCGAGCGCCAAAACTAAAATACGGGCCCGATACCATCAAGTTTTAATCATATTTCCTTTCCAAAACTCATAAATAATTTCAGAAAATAATTTTCTTTAAAAAAAATTATTTCTCGGGCTTGGGATCTCGGAGTTCGATTCCGGGCACACGCCCAAGTCCCATATTTTCCTACAGATCCTTCGAGACCGTCAAATTACGGGTCCGGGTCCGTTTACCCAAAATATTGACCGAAGTAAACTTAATTCATTTTAAACTCAAAATTTACCAATTTTCACAGATTTTCACATATAGGCTTTTCGGCTACACGTCCGGACTGCGCACATAAATTGGGATGAGACAGAAAGAGGTTTTTAAGGCCTCAAAATGCAGAATTTACTTTTAAAATAATTGACCTTTTGGGTCATCGCAATTTCAATACTATAAGTTATATATATGCCAAACACAATAAAAAAATATTACTTGATTGTCTAAGCTCATTAATTTGATGAATAAATTCAAATATTAGGAGTTAGTTTTCTGATAACTACTAAATTTCGTATCAACTACACAAGTGTCATGATCCTATGACCCTTAATTTAACTTAAATTAGATTTTATTAGTTACATTTTACTATTAAAATAAAATAATATAGAGCTTTCAACTATTTTAAAGCATACTATATTTTTAAATATAAATCTTAGATTCACTAATGCACATTGTTAATAAGATAATTAACTTTCCATCATCATCATCAACAACAACAACAACAATAGCTCAACGTAATACCATAAGTAGGATCTGGGAAGGGTAGGATGTATGCAGCCTTACCTTTACCCTCAAAGGGTAGAGACACTATTTTCGATAGACCCTCGGTTAAAGAAGATTAAGAAGGGTTGATAGAATGTAATAGCAAAACAATATATTTAGAAAACTAAATCGAAGATAGTAATAGGAAATATGAAAGTAGTACTGATAGCAAGTAATATCAAGACAATATATTTAGAAAACTAAATCCAAGATAGCAATAGTGTAATGATCCGCCCGGTCGTTTTGAGAGTATTAGCCATGATCCCTTATTTACTGTTCCCTTTGTTTCATTTTATGTTATGTGACTTGCCGGGAGGATTTATTTTGTTACGCCCCGTAGTATTACATCGATGTTATACACCATAGTATTATACGTTAGATTTGTTATAAGATAATTGACATCAGTTCAAGGACAAGACTATTGTGAGGTTATAAGTATTATGTTATTTCAAAAAGTGATAAGTAAATTCGTAAAAGTGAGGGGGTAAGTGAATCGAAGAAAATGAGTTTTGTCAAAGTTTGACATTTTGAGATAAAATACGATCCAAGCTATAATACCCCGTATTTATAGACTAGTGTCATACAAGGTACTGCATGACCATAATAGTAAGGTGTATAAAGTATGTTAAAAGTGATTAGTATTTTAAGTAAATTAGGATATTACCTAATTATGTTGGGAAGGGGTTAATTATTGATTTTAGTGAAAATGTAGAATTTGAAAAATATATTTTGTAAATATTTAATTAAGATTTTTGGATAACTATTAGGGGACATCATCCACATGGGATATAGAAACTTGGCAGCAAGTTGACATCTACTCATGTGCTTAAGGAGGTGGTACCAATGTTTAAAGATATGAAAAAGTGGCATTTACACCTTAATCTCATTTTGTTAAGAATGCCATTAAGAAAATAAAATTGTATGGCATCTAGTGATTCCTTTTTCTTATAGTAACGTCTCATTCCTAATTAGTGATATTGTTCATAAGTTTTAAAGTGAATCGGGTATTACTTTGTTGTGAAGTAAATTAATGTGAAGCTATCAAGAATGCAAGCCAAGTTTCATCCAACGTCTATGACCTTCGTTTATATGAGCATTCGAGGTTAGATGTTTATCAAAAGGATTTACTAATCGTAGTCATTCAAATATGGAATTGAGGTATGTTAAGGCTATTTTTTCTGTCCTTTTGGCATGATCCATACGATATAAAAGAAACGAGCAAATGTATAACTTTCATAAATGATACGTATACCCAGTAAATATCCCGTCTAATCTCGAAAAAGTAGATACGAGAGGTCGACTTCGACACCTACTAGTGGTCCAATAATGATACGTTCATAATATAATAAATCGAGGATTTTATAAACATGATTGTAATTCAGTAGAATAAAGCAAGTAAACAAATCTTTCTTTTATAGGGAACTCCCAAACTTCTTTTCATCATTATACGTTTACTCTCAAGCCGGGAAGAAAATAATATCAACTTCAATAAATTTCAAGGCAAGCAATACAAGCATGCATAAATCATGTCGAGGTCGTACGGCCTGATCCAACAATATTTAAAATATGCACTGCCAGAAGGTCGAATGGCGCGAATCATAGATGCATCTATTACCCCGCTCGCAAATCATACATGCGACGTGGTCAAATATAAATAAACAATCATCCTGCTCGCAAATCACATATGCGATGTCGGTACACATAGAACCACATACTCAAACAGTCAATCAAGACATTCAGCAAGGAGACAATTATTCAAGGAGTGTAAATTTCCCTTTTTACAAGTCATGAAAATAAAGTTTAACCCTTTTAAAAAATTATTTGCCACTTCGATATGATTTAAGCAATTTAAACTATCAATAAGGTTGCACTTATTACAAGTAAGCATGATTTAGGGTCATAGACTACCCGGACATGAGCATAATAGTAGCTATGCACGGGCTCTCGTCACCTCGTGTATACGTAGCCCCCACAATTAGCAACACATATTCAATTAATTCACCTATGGGGATAGTCCCATCTTACAAGGTTAGAAAGGAGATTCACCTCGCTCCGAAGCCTATATCCCAATTCAAGAACGCGCTCAAATCTCCAAATTGGAACCAAACGATCCAAAACTATTCAAATGGGGTAAGAACTAGTCAATACATGCTCAAAAGTTCATATTCTAACTATTAAACCAATTTCTCAACCCTAAATGCAAGGTTCCTAAAATTCATCTCCGGGTCCCATGTGCCCGGATTCCAAAAAATTTCGAAGATAATACACATAACCTCATGAAATCAGATATATAATTTATTCTTAATTTTATGTCCAAAATCGTGGTCAAAATCTAAAAATACCAATTTTCTAGATTTTTTCCCCTCAACCCCAAGTTTTCACTAATTTTTATATTAAAATCTACACATAATCAATGCATTTAACTCATAATATGTAGGATTAACTTACCTCCAAGTTTCTAGGTCAAAGCCACTCTCAAGAAGCTCCAAAATCTCTCCAAAATAGAGAAAAATGAGCAAAATGGCCAAACCCCGCTATTTAATGTATTCTGCCCAGCAAGTTCCGTACCTACGGACTCCCCGCCGCTTCTCCGAGTCCGCTTCTGCAGAGGCCCCATTGCACCAACGCCAATAACCGCTTTTTCAGTCTTTCATATCGCTTCTGCGCTTGCGCAAATGCGGTCAATGCTCCTCACTTGTGGCCCTTCACCTGGGCGGTCATGTTCTGCTTCTCCGCCTCCTAGGCCGCTTCGCGGCTCTACACCTACGGCCCAAGCCTCGCAGGTGCGGTTACACCAGAAGGCAGCTGATAATTTTTTTTTAAATTCCAAAATTGATCCGTTAACCACTCGAAATCCACCCGAGGCCCCAGGGACTCCAAATAATCATGCCAACTAATCCCAAAATACATTACGGACTTGCTCGAGACCTCAAATCATATCAAACAACGCTAAAATCATGAATCACACCCCGAATCAAACTTGATGAACTTTAGAAATTCAAAATTCAACATTCGATGCCGAAACCTATAAAATCACATTCGATTGACCTCAAATTTTGCACACCAGTCATATTCGATATTACACCTACTCCAACTTCCAGAATCGGAATCCGACCCCGATATCAAAAAGTCCACTTCCCAATCAAACTTCTCAAAAACCTTCCAACTTCTATCTTTAGCCAAATGACTCCAAAATGACCCACGGACCTCTGAATTCACTTCCGATCGTGCTCCCAATACCATAATTACCATACGGAGCTATTCCCAAACTCGGAATCCCAAACAGACATTAATATCACTGAAATGCACCTCAACCCAAACTTATGAAATTCTTCCAAAAATGCTAACTTCCACAATAGGTGCCTAAACTTTTCGGGTCTTCCAAAACCCGATCCAGACATACACCCAAGTTTGAAATCATCATACGAACCTGTTCGAACCTTCGAATCCCGATTCCGAAGTCGTTTACTAAAAAATCCAATCTTACTCAATTCTTTCAACGTAAAGCTTCTGAAATGACACTTCTTTTTTCAAATCAACTCTGAACTTCCCAGAATTCAATTCCAACCGTGTGCACAAGTCATAATATCTGAAATGAAGCTGCTCGTGGCCTCAAATTGCTGAACGTCACGCTAAAGCTCAAAATGACCGGTCGGGTCGTTACAGGCTTATAGCCTGTTTGGCTAAGTTCTCCAATA